>CAMZMU010000105.1:18417122-18518943 GCA_947311845.1 Poa pratensis
AACAGCATCTATGACTAATAATCCACCGCCGGTTGTCATCCGAGTCCCCCGTTGGTATTAAGTTGCAAGCAACGGATAATTGCATTAAGTAAGTGCGTAATGTAACAAACACATATGCCCGTGGACATAGCATCGGTTAGGTTATCCCTAATGGCAACAGCACATCCACAATCTTAGAACTTTCTGTCACTGTCCCAGGTTAAACGGAGACATGAACCCACTATCTAGCATAAATTACTCTCTCTTGGAGTTACAAGCATCTACTTGGCCAAAGCATCTATGAGTAACGGAAAGCATGCAAGATCTTAAATAACATATAAGATATATGATAATCAACTTGACATAATATTCAATATTCATCGGATCCCAGCAAACACAACATGTAGCATTACAATAATGATCTTGATCATGTAGGGCAGCTCACAAGATCTAAACATGATGGCACAAAGTGAAGAGAAACACCATCTAGCTATTGCTATGGACCCGTAGTCCAAGGATGAACTACTCACGCATCACTCCGGAGGCAGGCATGGCGATGTAGAAGCCTCCGGTGATGATTCCCCTCTTCGGCAGGTCGGGGAAGAGGTTCTGAAACCTCCCGAGCTAGGGTTGACGACGGCGGCGTCTCTGGATCTTTTCGTGGTATTTGCTCAGGTACTTAGGTTTTCGCGTCGGAGGAATAAGTAGGCGAAAGGGCGGCGACTGCGGACCCCCGAGGGCCCACCCACCCTAGGCGCGGCAGAAGGGGGACCCGCGTCTCGTGGCGTGTTGGGCCCTGTGGCCCTCCTCTGCTTCTCCTTCGCTCCGTCAGGCGTGTTCTGGAAAAATAGGCACCCCCGTGAGTTTTTTCCAATTCCGAGAATATTTCCAGACTACTTTTCTGGAATACAAAAAACAGCAGAAAACAGAACTGGCACTTCGGCATCTTGTTAATAGTTAGTCCAAAAAATGTATAAAAGTGATATGAAGTAGATGCAAAACATGTAGCAATTGGTATAAAACAAGCATGGAACATCAAAAATTATAGATACGTTGAGACGTATCAGTCACCCTCTTCTTCGCCCTGGCCTTGGTCGCCCACCCCTTCTTCACCCTGGCCGAACTGATCGGCTTCGGCGCCTCCGTAGGCACCACCGGCGATCAGCTCAGCCATCGCATTGGCGCCAACATCCTACGCCACAAAAACGGCCCCCGTATTGCAATAATTGTACAAATAACAATTTGCATCAGGCCTCCGGCAATAAGTGCACACAACAACCATTTGCATCCGACCGCCGGTAATAAGTGCGCACAACAACAATCGGCCGGCCAACACAATAAATGAGCGGATCAGCAAGATAAATAGCACGCACCTCGCCGAGTGGGTCGGCCGCGTTGGCGCCTTCATGCCCGAAGAAGTGGCTACGTAAGCGGTTCGCGTCGCCGCTTTTGGATGCCGTCCGCCGCATTGCCGACGAGTCGTTGAACAACAATGGCGCCTCGTTCAGATCGAGGGTCGGCTCGTCGGGGGAGATGGACTGCCATGAAAGCTGCGAGTGGTAGCTGTAGCCGTCGTCGAAGAAGGCCGGGGCAGACGGCGTCCCGCATAAGACGCCAGCGCCGGCTGGGCAAGAGCTACTCTGGCACATGGCGATCAACATCTCGGCGGTATCTTTTGGCGAGGGCTCATTCGCCGCCTTGTACTTTGCCTTCAGTCGCTTGACTTGCCGAAGGTGGGAAGCGGCTGTGCGCAGGTGGGCCTGGCTCAATGGCGCCTTGACCACCTGCACCGAAAGCTCCTGCAGCTCCCGCTTCATCGCCTGTTCTTCGGCTGAGACGCCGCGGCGGCTTGCGAACCCCCTTCGGTTTCGAGAGGCCGACGGGCTTTGGCGGCATGGTAGCTAAAGGCGAGGGAGGTCGCAGCGACGGCGCAAGGGTTTTGGAAATGGAGGAAGATCCAGAATTTTGGCGCCGGGGGCGGCAATGTAGTGGAAGGGAAATTGGGCGCGTCGCGCTGTGTGTATGCCCTTTCGGGGGTGCCTGACACGATTTCGCTCGGCCCGACCATTTGGGGGGTGCCGCTGGTGGCCGATTTTGGCGTCCGGACCCCCAATGGTCCTTTGGAGGGTCATTTGGAGGCCCCCGGTGGAGATGCTCCAAGAGCATTTCTAGCAGATCCCGTAAAAGACTCCAGTGCGGAAAATTCGGCCGATATGTGGTTTTGCCTTTTTTTTAGCCCAAAAGTCACCGCATATCACCTGACCCGGATAAAAATATGGGAATCCGGATAAACATCCCCTCCGGCACTATATTAAGGGTAGCTCCCACGCGGTCCCGGAAGAGGTGTCGGACGAGGACGGGCGAACGGGACGGTGGCTTCTATGTGCTCGAAGATCACATCTTGCCACACTTCCAACGGCCCCGCCTCGCTGATGAAGAAACTTGCTGCCGCTACCAAAGCGGTGACGAACGGCGATTGCGGTGCTCCGGTCCGCCTCGAACCGTCAAGGCTGAGCACGAGCTCGTGTGGGCACTGCACAAGTCGGCGTTCAAACAGTACCTCCTTTTCGAATGTGCACGCATGTGAGTTTAGTTTATCTATATAGTTCTACTAGTCCTATTCTATCTATGTAAAAAAGCTTGATGAATTTGAAATATCTAGTTGAAATCTCGCCGAACTCTTTTATTTAAATTTATAGTACGAGTTTAGCTGATTTGTTTAGCCCGACCCCGCGCCATACGGCAAACAAGTTTTTGGGGTCACCCGAAACAGGTTTTGTGGGACGAGTTTTTCCGGCACTTTTTCAGGCAACCATTTTCTTTGGATATATCTTTTGGGATTATTTCAATTTCCATGTTTGTTTGTTTTTTGATTAATGAAATATATTTTACTCTAGAAAAATAACTGCAAATGATTTCTTTTATAGAAAGGTAACTGCTGATTAATTTCAGGGGATAAAGTTATTGTATTTTTTTCCTGTGGAAAATAGAGGAAGGAGAAGGAAAGGTACACGCCAAAGTGCAGAGATTCAGGCCCAGCCAGTCACCGATAGGTGGACCCCGCCTAGATGACCATGCAGTTGCAGCGATCCGCGGTCGTCTCCGGCAAGGAACCGGAGATGGGGCAGCAGGAGGTGGTGGCGCACGTCTACGACGTCGCCTGCAGCGGCGCCGAGGGGGGAGGCGGCGCCACCGTCCTCAACATCAACCGGATCTTCAAGGACGCCATCGGCCTCGGCGGCATCTTCCACACCGCTATCCAGGTCACCCCCGCGCAGCCGCCGCACCTTAATTTCCCGTTTCTTTCTCCTCCGTGTCATCTGCACCGCCGAGAAGATTGGATCCTCAGACGAATGGATTCGTCTTGTAGAGAGAAAGTATTGGTTATTTTGGGTACTGAACTGTGATAGCCTGATAGGTCTAGTGTAACTGCACATCATGGTGATAACTTGGGTGATTTCTTATTCTGGAATTGTAAATGTGTGGAAATACTGTTTCTGGTGTATATCTGCAAGTGATAATTTCACTTCATGATGAACGCCGTCATAGAAGAAAAAAGTGTAATCTGTACCGTTCAATGCAAACTTTGAGGTTCTCTGTTCAGCCATTTTGGTTGAATATAAGGCTATGATGAAAAAAAGTGTCAGAATCTGACAAGAAATGCAATGAAAGGGGATTCCTGTCATTTTTGCAAAGAAAATATTGATCAACTTGCTGCTCTTATATGAAATGGTCTGATTCAGAAAACAAAACAAATAATAAATTGTTGCTATGAGCCTATGACCATATGAGCGATAAAATGTGCCATATTGTGTTGCTTAATGGCTTAATTCATAGCGAGTCTTGAGCACTTGAGCTCTGTTTGTAAGATGGGTCCCCAGGCTTTCGCAATTTATCTTTTTTTTTTCCTACCTTTTGCTTTCACGTAATAGGCATGTTCTCTCATACCTGAGATTGTCTTCTTATATTCACGTGTTGACTTTCCGTGTCACTCGTGAGAGTGGGTATTGAAGTGTATATGTGGATTGCACTAGCCTAAGGATGTGTATCTCACTTACACATCCTTACACTAGCCCTTTTCATTAGTCCGGACTTTTGATTTCTTTTGCTAGTGCATGAAGTTTGACAATCAACTCATTCTATGTCTGACTAACAGGTCTATGGGGATGAAGAATGGTCATTTGGTTACTGTGAACATGGCAGTGGGGTTTTTAGTTGCCCTCCATGCAAAAACCCCATGTACACATTCCGTGAGTCCATTGTGCTGGGGAAGACGAGCTGCTCTATGTTGACGGTAAATCAAATAGTGCGGGAACTCAGCTGGGAATGGCCCAGAGGCTCGTATGAGCTCCTCTCAAGAAACTGCAACCACTTCTGCAATGAGTTCTGCGATAAGCTTGACGTGCCAAAACTTCCAGGTTCTTTGAATTGCCTAACAGTTTGCTCTCTGATAAATTGCGCACTTGCTTCTTTCTGATAAATTGCGCACTTGCTTCTTTTGATGATGGTCGCTGAAAGCTAAATGTCCTTTTAAAAGAACTGAACCAAATTCTCTAGTCAAAGAATCCTAATGTTGTGATGTCTTTAATTTAAACATTATCTAAGTGATTATCTTACTGTACCTGTGTTTGCGATCCAGTTTTTTCTATTGTTCTTTAGAAAATTAATTCTGGTGTATAATTACGTGTCATCTATTTACATGTTCAGGTTGGGTCAATCGCTTCGCTAATGCTGGAGATGCAGCTCTAGAGGCTGCTGAAATTACAGCAGTAAAAGTATGTATATCTTCTGGGATTTCCTGTTAGTTTTATGTCGTGTATAAAAGAAATATCAGACAACTTTCATTCAACAGACTCAGGGTTATTTGATTTCGTCAAGCAGACGGATGACAGTGAAGGGCAAATAAGAGTTATATTTGACCTTATCGAACTTCATTTTAAGGATGAGCTAGATAAATTCCCACCCGAACCAGAAGACCTCTTGGATTTTCTGACTACTTTCACTATCACTAGAATTTGTCATGTTTCTCATCCTATATCAGCTAAAAATTTCAGAACCTCACGGTTGGACAACTCAGTAGCAATAGCGAGTAAACAAATTGTGTGAGCATGCTAATCAATCTTTTTTTGGATAAATCACTGAAGATAATCATTTGAAAGTCGACCAGAAGAGATTTTGAACCATGAACGAGATTCGTCAAATAGATATTCATGCTAGCTGTAGAAATTTTCAAATGAGTTTTGGAAAATTTTGTTCTATGTCACTCTGGTTCAAGAAAGATATTTCTGAAGAAAGCTGCAGGCCTAGCAACATTGTCAACAACAGCAATCACCTTATCTGCTAACTGTGCTGGTTGAATAAATTAGAGTGTTGTCGTTGTATGTATCCAGGCACATACATTAATCACATGCTGATCTATTTAATGTTCAATCAGCTCAAACAAGCAAAAAAGGAGATTTTTACTGCGTGCAAAACTGCCTCCACATATCTGACTGGCGCACCATCAAGTACACCATCAGACGTGGAGGATACGGGTGGCTCAACAAGCAATTCTCTTTTTGAGGGAACATGGATCAAAAGCATTATTGGTATCAGCATGAAACCATCAAGGAGTCTTATCAACGATGCATCGTCAAGTTCAGATGATGAAACATCTGATGACGAGAGCCAATCAGATGGTAAACAGCCTTGCAGTGATCAAAGTGAAGACCAAAAAGATGCAATACAAGAGCAAACCACAACAAGTGAGAACGAACCGCACCATCATCCTTGAAGTACACACCATGATGTGCAGAAAGAGGAGCAACTGTTTCCAAACTGATAAAACGAATTACACAGTGGGCGGTTTACAACCAGTCCTAACATTGCAGTACACAGCCAGTCACATTCTCTTCTGATCAAGAACTACGAGTTGCAACGTAGTCCTGACGAGTGCTGAAGCGACAGAGTGCATCACGATGTGCGCTATCCTCAACTTTATTTGCCCACGACGTGGCAGCGGCCGAACTCCTCCTCGCCTTTCACCCTTGTAAACTCTGATGAGATCACCAGCACTAACTCTCTCGCCCATGTTGGTGATGGAGATATCAGTGAACTTCCTTCCTTGCTTGCTTGGTTGCACTTATGCTTAATGTTTGCTCCCTTTGTGGTCTATTTATAAGGCATCAAGGAGTTTTATCTGGATTCAAGACATGACAGCTAAATTCTCGTTCCTTTGTAGTACGAATGGATGGCGCCATTGTATCTGAATGATGTCCATTTTAATGTAACCCTGTGTAGTGTCTGTTGGTATGGGAAGCTTCTGTTGATATGTTTTGTCTCAGACATGATTTGGGCTGTTTGTCTCTGTGTTGTGTGCAAATCTTTGACTGTTGAACAGAAAATGTATGTACCTGCTAGACCAAATGATTTGCCATTTTAGACACCTGTGTTGCCAGGTACATGTATCTGCAATTCTGCATAGCAAAGAATGGTTGCCAAGCTGTGATGTCCCCAGATCCGGAGGACTAATCTGTCTGTGATGAAGCATCTGTGATTATGCTTGTTAACTGGGGGCAATCAGAAGGTTCCTCCAAGCATCTGTCTCATGCTTGTTGCTAATCATTTGCATTAGCCTGTCTGATGTAGTTGTTGCAGCCTATGAGCCTAGTGGTTGGCCTTGACCGTCTTGGTTGAACACCTGTACTCCTGCCCCCATGGAAGACATTTCAGTCAACCTTCTCTTGATTAATTAATACATGGATGTCTCATGTGATTGATAATGGCTCTTAGCACTTTTCTCCTGATCATTTTCATTCCATGAATCAAGAAAGCTGAGCCTGATTTGATGGACGGCATCAGATTTAGGGATAGAACGGCAGTCTGTACTCCATTTGGAGACAAGGGAAAGGCCAGGAAAAGATGCAGGCCAGAGTATTCAAGGACACTACGGCCGGCTGCATCTTGCATAATTAGCTTACAAATAAGGATACTGTTTCCTGTCACATCAATACTCTCAGGACCATCAACACGTATGTAGTAGGACTATAGCTAGGTACTCCCTCCGGTGACGGTGAGGTCCTTTTGGTCATGATAAAAGCCAATTTCCTTGAAACGAAAACATATTTGCCACACATCTCATATTTTTCATGAGATTATTTAAAAAACAAATGTAAAAATCGTGAATACATATTATGGTTTAGCTCACTAAAAATGACCATTTGTGTAGAAAAAGGACTGGCCATGTGTGAAATCATAGTAACATGTACTGTTCACTCCATGTTCGGGATCCATTTTTGTCTCCTAAGTAACATAACATAGGGGTGAGTGTATGCGCGTTTATTTGAGCGTCTGCGTTGTACTGTGTTTTGCAAAAAAAAAAAAATTAGTAGGAGACAAAAAAAAAATCATCAGATCCACAACAAAGTCACCATCGAACGTTTACTTTGGCCGCTCATGTCCATTCTCTCAGCAGGGGAACACTTGGCCCAGCGTTGCCGCGCCCCAACAAAACAGGATTTGGAACGCGCGGCATGGCGCCGTCCGTCTCCCCGCTCCTCTCCTCCACCCCCTCGCCGCCTTGCCATCGCCTCCTTCGCCGCCGTGCCAGTCTCCGTCCGCTAGCGCCTCTATCAGTGTCACCACGGCGGCTTCACCCGCTCCGTCGCCAATGGCATGACAACAGCCACGAGTGCTCGCCTCGGCTCCGCCATGTCCGGCCACCCGCCGCCGTGTCCATCATCGGCCCCGCCGACCAGTGGGGCAACTGGGCCTTCCTCCTCTCCGCCGCCGCCTTCGGCACCTGGTAAGTGGTAACCAACAACCGACCGAGAGCCCAGCTCAGCTCGAGTCGCCGCCGCCGTGGAGTAGGAAGCGATTAATGGGTTTGATTAGTTCACCAGGGCGGAGGAGAAGACATCGTGGGGCGCGGCGCTGAGCGGGGCGCTGGTGAGCATCTTGGTGGGGCTTGCGGCGACGTCGGCGGGGCTGGTGACCGCCGGCGCGCCGGCGCACGGCGTCGTCATGGAGTACCTGCTCCCGTCGCCGTCCCGCTCCTGCTCCTCGGCGCCGACCTCCGCCGCGTCGTCCGCACAACCGGCGACCTCCTCAAGGCCTTCCTCATCGGATCAGGTAGCCGGAAGATCTTTTTTTAATTCCTCTTCTATCTGACAGAAAAAGTCAAGAAATTCATGGCACTGTTACTGTTTAGAATTTGGGGTAAGATCATGTCTAATGGTTGGTTTAATTCGACATAGTTGCAACTATGATTGGCACGACGGTGGCATATTTGTTGTTCCCGATGAGATCGCTGGGCCAAGATAGCTGGAAGATCGCGGCTGCTCTCATGGGGAGCTACATTGGTGGAGGTAATTTATTGATGAATTTTGTTCAGATTATCAGATACATTTGATTCATCATACGTACGATGAATACTGTGATCTGATCGAGCTTCTGATTCATGGCGGCAGCGGTGAATTTCGTGGCGATCTCGGAAGCTCTGGGCACGTCGCCGTCGGTGGTCGCCGCCGGCGTGGCCGCGGACAACCTCATCTCCGCGCTCTACTTCACGGCCCTCTTCTCGCTGGCGTCCAAGATACCTCCAGAGCCCAAGACCTCGTCTCAGGACGACGGTGGCGATCGCCGGGGCGGAATGTCCGTGCTTCACGGCGGCGCGGCGCTGGCGCTCTCGTTCGTGATCTGCAAGGCCGGCACGGCGCTCGCGGCGGCGCTGGCATCGCCCAGGGCGGCACGCTGCCGTGCGTGACGGCGCTAGTGGTGTTCCTGGCGACGGCGTTCCCAGGCGTGCTGGGCACGCTGGCGCCGAGCGGCGAGACGATGGCGTTGATCCTGATGCAGGTGTTCTTCACGGTGGTCGGCGCCAACGGTAGCGTGGTGGACGCGGTCACCAAGGCGCCCGCCGTGTTCGCGTTCGCGGCGGTGCAGGTGGCCGTGCACCTCGCCGTGGTGCTTGGGGTCGGGAAGGTTCTTGGGCTTGAGGGAAGTCGCTGCTTATTGCGTCCAACGCCAACGTCGGCGGGCCCACCACCGCTGCGGCCATGGCGACGGCCAAGGGGTGGAGCTCGCTTATCGTGCCCGGGATACTTGTCGGTATATTCGGGATTTCCGTTGCCACGTTCCTTGGCATAGGATTCGGCATGTTCGTGCTCCGTAGAATTTCAGGGCCGTTCTAGTTTTTTGGCAGTGTGAGTGAGACACTTGTCATGTGCCTGGTTATTGATCTAGAGTGCTGTTCATGCCTGTTATCACATTGTGGTAGTTTCTTTATTTTTCAAATAGAATTTCGGATGTTAAATTTGGTCCAAGAGTTGCGTTCGGTATTACTGTCACAATCCCTTTCCCCAACCCACCTTGCCCATTTTCTCATTTGATTAAAATAATTTTTGTTCCTAAAGCTCTCCATTCCCTATTCATTAAGACTAACAGAATTACCCGAATAAAAAAGTATTTACAAAGTAAGGAATATTTTGTCTTTTAGTTAGTGGACCTTTCTCTTGTGGAGTAAGCCAAACTGGTACTAAGTTGTAACACTTGAATCAGAATTGATGGAGAAGACATTTTAGGCGTGGGAGATGAGTCAGTTGTGAAATACATCTCAGGAAGCGACTTGTTTTAATTCGAGTTTTTTTACATTTTAAACCGTGTTAAAAACATATTTTAAAAACCGGGATCGTATACCGCCGGATGCCAAAACGCCACCCCGCGTTATTATGATCATTTGTTAACGTCCTTTTCTTCTTATAGCTAAATTGATATGGAACGGAGAACAAATGTTTAGAGACACTCAAATGTTTATGATGTTTGTTTTATGTGGTTCTAGCTACCACATCTCGCGCTTTTGTCAAAGCTCATTCATGGAGGCGGCGAGACCCTCCTGAAAGTGGTGGTGGGGAGGACGGCGATGAGAAAGGCTAGCGGCGGACGTTGTAGTGTGTTCGAGCAGCAAGGCGGAGTCACATGTTTGCGGTATTTTGGGTACGGTTAATCGAACAATAAGTCATCACGAATCTCTGTGTGTGTGCTCGTGCTTGTGCATGTGCGCACATGTACGCTCATTCAAGTCGCCTTCGGCTCGCTCAAGTGATTGTAGTCGTCATTAGGTGGTATCCGGATCTGGATATAATTTTTTGTTACTTCTGTTGCTCTATGTACTGTCTTGACTGTTGATGAATAGATCGCAATTTTCTCGCAAAAAATATATAGATATTTTAAAAGAAAAAACACACAAAAAAGTACTCTACATATGGGGAGAAGGCCCACCAACTCGTGAAGGCATTATCTAATACTCCACTGCCGGCCAACCCTGGCTGCTGGACCGAACGGCCCAGCACGCACGCATCGCATTACCGCCTCGTGAGTCCTGACCGGTCAGACCGACACTAGAAAAATACGCCTCTCCAAGGTCCTCTCTGCAAAATCCTTTTCGGTGCGTCGTCTCTGTCTCTTTCCCCCAAATCCTAAGGAGAGGAGGAGCAGCCAGCCGAATCGCGAGCAGGCCGGCTAGGGTTTCGCCTCCTCCTGCCGCGCGGACGAGATGACGACGGCGGCGCGGCCGACGTGGGCGCCGGCCAAGGGCGGCAACGAGCAGGGCGGGACGCGCATCTTCGGGCCCTCCGGGAAGTACTCCTCCCGCGACCTCGCCGCCCACACCTCCCTCAAGCCCAGGTGAATCCATCGATCGATCCTCAGTCTGCCGACCCCAGCTTGGTTAGAGATCTCGCGCTCACTCCCGACGATCGAATTCGGGGGGACGGAAGGGGGTAGGGTTAGGGTTCGTCCCTGTGGGGAATCGGGTTTCCGCCGGTTTCAGATCGTGGTGGCTGGCCGTGCACGTCGAGCTCTACGCGGTAGAAATTGTCACCGACAGACGCACCCACTACTAGCTCTTACCTCGTTGCAGGCTGGGGCTGGTATATCCCGCTGACTCTGTAGTGATTTTGCATCTCTTTAGGGCTGATCGAATTGGTCTGTAGAACCCACTTTGCTCCAGCATCATCTGCAAAAGCACTACTTACTGCTGCAATAGTTACTGCTACTGTGTTCAAGCTTGATAGGATTTGGTCGATTTCTGTACAGTGTTAACAAACCCATGAACTGACTTACTGCTGCAGTACTACAAGTTAAGCAACATACCTGACCTAAGTAAATTGGTTAAGTGTGGAAACCTGGGATTGTTGAACATAATGTAGCCATTTGTTATATTGATATTCCACAACTACAAAACAACTGTTTAACATGTTTAGAGCTGTGATAGCTACTACATACCAAGTGTAAACGCTTTAACAGAATTTTCTGAGAGTAAATTAGTAAACAAATGGTTTATCATGGTTTATATGATTATCATGTGGGGTTTATTAGTTAACCAGGAATCAACTTACAGCACATACAACAAAATAACACTTCAAACTTCGCATGATTGTTTTATTTATTGACCTTGACAACCCCAAATGAAGTTGGCTGTCAGTTTTAATTATTTTCTGAGACATCTTCCTCGCAATACGTACTGACCTTCGCCCTCTTATGTGCAGAAAAGAGGGACAGCAAACTCAAGAGGAGGTACAGAAGAGAAACCTCAGGGATGAACTTGAGGAGCGTGAACACAAGCACTTCTCATCCAAGGATAAGTCCTATGTTGGTAATACCTCTGGGTCATATGTGCTTTTCCCTCGTTTGTACATATCGTTCTTGCCATAAATTCTCTTCCGTGATGTTTGTTTTTTGTTACCACATCTGTGAACTGTAATGATAAGTTCAACCTTTTTTCCTTGCAGATGAGAGGGACCGGCGAAAAAGTTCAGGCCTACTTCTCGAAGGTAGGTGACGCTAATGCTATTGCAAAGTCTGTTTAGTGCTTGTTTATGTTCAAGGCAGCATGATGATTTACTTACTCTGTTCTTCTGGTAATCACAGGTTCAAAACGGATGAGGATAAAATAGTTCCACGGGAAATCGATGCAGATGACTCTGACATGGAGCCCAGAAGTGATGATGAAAGGTTTGTTTAGTTCTTGCTCAGTAGTTCATAAATCATGCCCGTTCAAAATGTTGGTCAGATTCTTCTTGCTGTTGCATGTACGGGATTAACTGATACATCTCTTAACTGCTAGTAAATTATATTGTTTATTGTAGCTGAAACAGTTCTTTCCGTGTTATTTCTATAAATTTTGTGTTGGGTGAAATTTATTCATATACTTCCTAGCATGCTTAGTTCATTTTAGTCGGGGTATGTTTACAACAAATCGTAAAATGGCAAAAGGAATGGTGCACCAACTGCCTTGGCATTTTATTGGCACGTGGCTGTTTAGCTGGGCACATTGTAGTTCAGCTGATCATCTCAATTAATTCTATCTCTTGCTCATCAAATCATAATTTCTATTCAGCGATGATGATGACGATGATGATGACACTGAGGCTCTAATGGCGGAGCTCGAAAGGATTAAAAAAGAAAGAGCCGAGGACAAGCTTAGAAAGGTTTATTATTTTTCTCTCTATTATCGTTTTGAGGTGTTATGTTTCTTTATATTTACAGAATTAATGTGAATTTCTTCCCACCTGTTTGCTGCAGGATCGTCAGCAAGCAGAAGAAGAGGCCAAGATGAAGGAGGCTGAGCTGATGCGAGGAAACCCCCTGATCAATATGAATAACTCCGGGTCCTTCAACGTTAAGAGAAGGTTAAGACACTGATTCCTGGTGTATTATATTAGATGCTTCTTATATGTTGTGGTGCCCTTTTTTTAAAGAAAAGAATGCTGCCATGCTGTGTGCCGAGCTTAATCTGTTCTCATATGTGTTAATTGCAGATGGGATGATGATGTTGTATTCAAGAACCAGGCTCGTGGAGAGACCAAGACACCAAAGCGGTTTATCAACGACACCATCAGAAGTGATTTCCACCGCAAGTTTCTGCATAGGTACATGAAATGATGCTATTGTATGCTCTATTGCCTGGACGTGTATGTCATGGCCTCCTGGAAAGAGCTTGGGATGTTTCTGTATTTTGATGATTGATTTGTATGACATTACTGTAAGTCTGTAACATTTGTCTTATCTGAATGGTTATATCTCTACCCTGACCCTGACACCAAAGAAACCAATGCTTGTGTATAACTGATGCTGTGTCATAACTTTTCTCTTTTTTAGTACTCCCTCCGTTCATAAAAGGATGTCTCAACTAACTTCAAATTTGGATGTATCTACACACTAAATTATGTCTAGATACATCCAAATTTAGAGTTGGTTGAGACATCCTTTTGTGAACGGATGGAGTATTTATTACTACTTGAATTCTTTCAGATGCTCCCTAGCCACATTGACCTAGATATCAGTAGGTTTGAGGAATATTCTCAGTTTGTGTGGCTGTGCAGTAGTGTCTTGGAAAATATTTGTGTTTTAACTGAATTTCATTGAGTGTCTGGAATACCAATTTTGCTTGTCAGCCTTCTCTTGGGATTTTTCTTATGACTGAACTCTAACCATTTACAGTTGCTTTTGATTGTTATCTGATTATTAGACTAGAAAGGAGATGTAGTGAGTTCAACCGAGCAAAGTGGCACTGTGGCAGGTTACCCTGTGCCTCTATCTTGTGGCATCGGTGTCGTTGTGCTGCTTGGAGATCGATACCCTGGTTCTCCACTCAACTGTTAGCTGGCCATCTTTTCAGGGGCTACTTGGGAGGTGCCAAGTTAAATTTATTTTCTCTTCCTGAGTTTAGTTGTTTAGTTAACTATGTGTGCACCCGTTGAAGTTTTCTTCTTCAGAGATTTGGATAGAAGACGCGTTTGCTGCATTTTGTTTCGTTTTGTTGAGTAATGTTCAGATAACGTCAGCGTAGCAGCTCCTTTTCCTCCCTTTTTCTGGTATGTACTGCTTTGGATTCACTATTTGTTTGTTCTTTTCTGCTGCATGCAAATTAACCTCTCTATACTTGCGGGGCCCTTCTCATTGAAAAAGGATTTTGAGAGAGCTTGCCATTGAAATTGTTTTCTTGTTTTATGATTCTTGCTGTTCGATTCATTTCTGATCTGTGTTTAGTTTAGAAGTAGTGAGTGTTAGCCGGATTTTTATTAGTGTAGAAGCAGCGGGAGTTAAGCCGAGCAAAGTGGCAGGTTACCCGTTGCCTTAGTTTCTCATGGCATCGGTGTTGTTGTGCTGCTCGGATATCCATCACTCCTGGTTCTCGCACTGTTCGCTAGCCACTGTCCATGGTGCTAGTGTGTGAGGCCAGGTGGACATATTCTTGTTTGAATTGGTCAGTTGGGCTCCTGCCTCCCTGCACTTTTATTACCCTTAAGTGATTGAGATCTGTTTTTGTCATCCGTGGTTAACTGACTGAGTTATATGCTCTGGAGAAGATAGATGATGTCCTATATGCTGATTCTTTTGATTTTGTTGGTTGATGGTCAGGTAGTGGATGCTTGCTATTGCTATCTACGTGAGCTGTTCCTATCCCTTGCTTTTCTTTCGAATTTTTTGGTTTGTTTGACCCGTTGTTAGTCGGTTGATTTCTGATTAGACTAGATGGAAGTGGTGCCAGTTTATGCGAGCAAAATGGCAGGTTACTCTTTACCACCCTTTCTCATGCCATTCGAGTTGGTGCTGCTCGCAAAATGGCAGGTTACTCTTTGCCACTGTCCATGGCTGCTTCCCCTGCGGATGGTCGAGGGTTCGTAGGGTAACATTTCTATGTTATCTCCTATGTTTAATTGGTGAGTCTATTCTGCCGCACATGCTGTCTTCTTGTTTGACATTTAGACATGGCCGCATTATTCAGCGGAGTAGATTCTGTTCTTCTCTGGCATTCTTTTACTTTGCTTGAACTGCTTGTAAATAAAACTGAAAGAGTCTGTGTTACGCCGTATTCACTATATTTAGAACCTGACGCAACCCTGTTTAATTTTTTTAATTAGTCTGTGACTCCAGCGGAGGAGGCCGCCAATCCGTGGCAGGCTTAAGATCACCAACCCCAAGCTGGGAGAGCCTGGTTGCCCTTGGCATCGTCCCGACGCAAGATGTGGTGGAGTGGTGTGTGGATCGTGGCGCACGTTCCTGGCCCAGCCCTAGTGCATTTGTTGTACGTGTTCAAGTGCGCCTAGTGTATCTGTGTTATTTAACCCCTCGCAGCAGCAGGTACTAGGTTGTGCTTGGTGTAACCATATTTTTTATTCTCTCTATCGTCTCTGCAACCGCCACGTGCGTTTTTAAACCACATCCCAACCTTCGCTGCAGCACCGCATCGTCGTTCTCCTCGCTACTAGCGCCAGAAATATTCTGTAATCAAACGAACGTGGGTTTTTTTTTTTGGAAGAAGGACCCCGAAGGGTCCAGTGCTGCATTTAAGCGGTGGGATTACATCTTACAAAGAGGACCTCATAAGAAAAGCAAATTACAACTAAGTCCTCAACTTTTACAAAACGGACCCTACAAATAGTGAAGAAACAGCAATTCAGTCCTTCTCCACCGCGAACGAAGAAGTGCTCAACATCACGGCCATCGGCGACGTCGTCGGGGACGAAACCACTTGGCGACGGGCTGACGAGGAGCGCCATGACGGAGACGCAGAAGGGCCTCCCTGATGGCACATCGGCCTGGAGGTTGCAGAAGTTGCAGCGCATCAAGCACCACAACGCGGAGTGGCACCAAAAGCCATTAATAACCTCGGCAAATCTTGGCCTCGGTTGATGAACTCCGAGAAGAACAGCAGCACCTTGCCTTGCAGAACGAAGTGGAGCCTTGCACCTTCGATCTCCAACTCCATCACCTCGATGGCTGAGGAAGAATCGCCAGTCCGCCGCCACCATCTCCTCTACACAGCAAATCTTCAGAAATATGGCGAGCTTATTGAAGAAATCGCCCTCAGAACCGGACCTTCGCTGTTCCTTCCACCTCGGAAGAGTGCAGCAGCAGGCCCTCTCTGAATCACTGTCGCCGCTCGACAGCGACTGCATCAGGCGAAGGGGAAGAGGAAGATGAGCCTTATTGTCGGAGATGTCCCGCCTCCCAAGCACCACCTGCTGCGACTCCTGCCACCGGAGAGGAGCAGCGATGAGGGGAAGGGCGAGAGCGCGCCGGATCTGGCTCGACTCCGGCGACCTACTCCAGACGCTACGGAAGCAAGACGAGCATGATGCCCAAACCACCTAGATCTACACCTAATATCTACAGAACCTACTCCGGCGTCTCTCCTAGTCCATCTCCGGCCGGCTATTCCGGCGGGGAGGACGACGGGAGGACCCGTCCTGGAGGTGGCGACTCTCAACGGGGGCAGTGGGAGGTTTCCAGAGAAAGGAAGAGATTCACACCCGTTCAAAAACGAACGTGGGTGGCTTCCCTCCTACCTAACGGTTCTCCCTACTTTGTTGAATTGCTCCACTTAATACTCTGTAATCTAAATAAATATTTCTCTTCAAATATGAGTCATTCTAGGATAAAATGTACACAAAACCATGCACGTTGACGTGGTGGTTCCATGGTTTCGAGTTTCGTTGACAATACCTTCTCAATTTTGGACCGATATTCAGAGCCTTTTATACGATTTTTGTCAAAATCAGCGCACTTGGTCGACCATTCAAATTTTCTTTTAACGGATTCAATTTTGACGTTTCGCACAATTTTCATGTTGTAGTTTTTTTGTTTCGATGGTCATATATGATTTACGAGTATGTGTTGTACTGTACATATGTATGTCTTCAACTGCGCTTAGTGTATGTGTTATTTAACTTCTCTCTATCGCCGCTCGGGCAGTGAACTCCGCCCTCATAGCAGGTACTAGCCTGTGCTTGGCATAACTGTATTTTTTAATCTATATATTGTCTCTGCTCAACCGTATCATTGCCGTTGTGGCTATTACTTTGTGTTTGGTGCACATGGGTTTATTAAACCCCATCGTAATCTTCGTCGCCACCGTCCTTCTCGTCGCCACAAGTGTTAGAAATAGTGTGACATAAGTTCACCGCATAAATAAAAAGGTGAGAGTACACGAAGCATAGACAAACTACCTCGTTCGGACAAAGACGGTATGATTGGACTTTTATTGACAATCAAACAAACATAGTGCAGTAGATGGAATAGACCGTGTTTTTCCTCCGCACGGATGAAAAGAGCCCCAAATCCACAAACTTGTGCAAAATCTTTAGCCAAGTGATGCGATGTTTTGTCTCATAGGTGTAGATACACACATTATAAAATATATTTTAAATGAATTATAAAATGTAAATATCAAGACAATATCTCGGGTATACATGCATATTGACATTTTATGTCCACACAAAACGTTTCACAAAAAAAAAGACATTTCTTGTGGCTAGTATAGAGAAGACAACAAATGTCTCTGTGAAAAATCATTTGAAACATCAGAATTTTTCTTTTTTACATAGTCCACACATGTCATTTTTAGCGAAACTTTTAGTACATACATAAAATGTCTATATGTATATCAAAAATTATTTTTTGACTTTTTTTAACATTTTGAAATGTAAATTTTAAGTAGTGTGCATCCACACCTACAAGACAAAACAGATTCCCCTTAGCCAGGTCCCATATTTCTTGTAAGATAGGCACTTTGATGTTCTGGGGATGCAAAAATTCTATGCCACCAGGTAACCAAACACACTATTTTTCTCATCTAGCGAGCCAACACGAAGCCTTCTCGACTAGCCAAATATGCTTGGATTGAATGAGTACTACAGTGAGAGCCTGCCTGTGGTAGGATGATTAAGATGGTGGTTGTACCCAGCCCATCAGAGAATTGCAGGTTTGACACTGGTGTTTCTTATTTATGTGGATTATCGTTTAATGGGAGGCGACGTTTCATCGACAGTGAGGCACTAACCGACTTGCTCAGTATATTGGAGGCGCTTATAGGGGTATGGGGTGCGTGGGTACGTTTGTGTCTGCACGTTGTACTGTGTTTCGAAAAGAAAAAAAGAGTGCTGCAGCGCAACGACCAGAGGCACATACACGCGCGGGCACACGTGTATACGTGTATGTACCCGTATGTGACCTCACCGCATGTACCCCGCAGGCTGCATCTATCAGTCCTCCTCTGCAACCCTACGCTGCCGGATCAGGTCGGCGGCACCGGCGGCCACCGTATAAGGTACTTACTCTCCTCTATCTCCATAGATGCTCCTATTGGACAGACGAGCTTTCACTCCATCTTTCCCTCCATGGATCGATGATTTCAGTGGGCAGCACAGATCAATTCGATGCGGCGCGGCTGGGACAACGACGACGACAGGCACCATCGCCGGATTCCTTGTGTCGATGACATCGAAACGGCCAGACTGAAATATTATTACAGCGACGACGACGACGAGGTCGATCTGGAGCAGCCGCGGTCGGAGCTGGAAGCTCTGCACATCGCCCGCTGCGACACCATCCTCGAGTACGATCCCAAGAAGCAATCTCGCGTCTTCACCCGCGTCTGCAGCATCAACATTGCCGGCTTCGACCTCGATAGAGAGTGTCAGTATGGATATTATAATTTCCTTATCTACAGCCATTTCGTTAATTTCATTGATCTTCTCGATCGATCTCCAATTAGCTAGGGATTGGATATGATGCAGAGAGGGACTGATGACGGGTGGGGATTTTTCAGTTCAGTTCCCTTGCCCCATTGTCACGGGTCTGATTTCTCTTTACATTGGTTTTATTTGCAGCTAAGGCTGGTCTTGGGCCGTGCTTAAGGATGTAACTCCTGAGACGTTGAGGTTCCTGGCGCCGGTATCGGCCAGTGTCATTTCTGTGAAAGTAATCGAGTCTGATCGGGGTTACCCGGTCAGCGTATACGGTACTGTTGTCGCAAGGGATATCATCGATTTCAGATGTGTCTATCTGTTCAGACGCGAAAGAGAAGATCCCCAAATCATCAACTCTGCAGTATGCACTCATTCATCCCTGTTTCTTGTTTTGTTTTTTTGCTTATCATGCATCTTCTCGCAAATATATCCATAGTGGACACACTAGGCACACACTAGTCAGGTGTCCTTAGTCCTCCAGAAAATACATGTATACATTCTGGCTATTTACGGACTAAAATGCAAACAGCTACATAGTTCAGTATGTTCCGCTAAATTAAGTCTGCTAGTTTAAGTTGGAAGCCATGTTTAGCTGTAAAATACCATGATTGCCATCACGTTGGATACACTTTGTTCGTAGAAATAGCTGTGCGTTCCATTTTTTTGGGAAACATTGATGGCTTCCACATATTACTTTTATGTGATCACATGTCCAACCTACTCCCTCCATTCCTTGATGTAAGGTGTATAGTTTTCTGCACGAATATTAAAACGGGGTATTTTGTACACAGTGGACTCATTTTTTTTTCTGGAAAAAATCGTGAGAGATGAGTTCTTAATAGGCACAAAATGAATACAATCCGTTATATCCCTCTTTTGAGACTAGGTCTCAGTTTTTGATAGGTCAAATTGTCCATAAATAGCAAATACACCTTATATTATGGATTTTTCTTCAAAAAACTGTACACCTTACATCAAAGAACGGAGGGAGTATTATTTTATCTGTTGATGTTGTGCTCTAATAATGGGTGTTATTGCCGAAAATACAGTTTCACAAATTATTTTGGTGCCATACTTGTTTAAATTTTGTTTCCTACAATCTTCTGTGAGATTTGGTTGCTTATTTTGCATATTGTGGTGCAGCCGGTTATTTACTATCTACCACCGTACAATTTTCAATTGTGGATGCTGGCATGTTCTATACTTGAAATAAAAAACATACTAATGTACAAGCCACAAATATCTGGCTGTTTGTAGCAGTTTCTAGGCACTATAGCAACGTGACAACAGAACTGAAGAAGTAATCAAATAATTCCCATGCTAGTTAAACAACAAAATCTTCAAACTGTTTGAATTTATCTGACTAGTCAAGCTTGTTTTGCTTGTCATGTCTACTACATAGCTTGTTCAACTACGTAGGAATATTGTGATTTTTATTCTTAATTATTGTGCAGGAGGATATGTTAACATTGACAGGTCCACGTCGAGGATTAATAGCATTTGATTATATATATTTTGAGTTCAGTCTAAAGGTCAAGGGTGATCCCGACGAAGATTTTAGCAAAGGTGTAATCGTGGACCGTGCCTATGGCACTGAACCCATCACTGTAGACCTACCTAGTTGGCTCAGTAGAGTGGAATTAGTATTTCAATCTGTTGAATATCCTGTGGCGGCTAGCCTTCAAGTAAACATTTTGAATGGACCGCCTAATGCCCCTTTCATTGGGATAATATCTGCTGGTACTAGAAATGCTGAAAGCCATATCATTCTGTATGATGGTAGAGCACCGAAGGGCAGCGGGATACTAGTCGGAGATGATGGCTTAGTTCCGCTAAGTCGTAATATGGTAATTGTCCCTAACCCTAGATGGGACGACGAAGAACTTTTGGTCCATGTTTGTTTTCTTGATGATGAGAGGATGAAGGCACTCAGGTTACTATACAACACCCTGATGAAGAGCATGTTTGCAATCACGGTTCCTATGAGCTACAAGTAATGGTTGCATGGAATTTTATCCTATCAAGACCAAGGGCCAAACATATCGACACAAGAACCATTTTATTACCCCAATTTTATCAAAACCCTGATTATGGTTGGTGGTGATCTATTCCTACCTGGTTTGTGATGTGGAGGGCATGGTCCACTAGCAGCATGTCTTACCAACTTGTAAGAGCTATGGTTGCATGATGTGATGTACTTGTAATATGAGAGGACATGGTAGACAGATAAGAAAGCACTATGCTTGCTGGATGTTTGGTATTAATGGTAATTAGTGACTGATCGTAATTATTTTTTCTTGGAGGAATAATTTTGCAAAGTAAGATTTGGTGCATACACTTAGTTTGCTCGACATGCTAATAATATAGAACAATAAACATGATGAAGCTAAGCACGATTACAACCCCTAACAAACACAAAGTTCAAAGTCATAGATATAGGTTATTATAATGTCATTTTAAGCTTAAAGGGGCATGATTAAGCATAGCGAGTAGATAGGCACCAAATGCAGCTATATGCAGGGGGTGCAATCAACACGAGTACTGAGTAGATAGACAACAACTCCACACAACAAATGCATGACAGTTTACTAGTTTTCCCGATGTAAAAACCTGAACTTAACCCTACACATACTAGATTACTAGTTTTGAAAAATGTAACCGAAACATACCTAGCTCATAACTATTTTTGGAAGTTGTATTACACACATGAGAATCACTTTTTCTTTGAACCACTCGTTGAACCCCCCTTTTGCCGTATCAGGTTTGATATGAGAATTTTTCATAAGAACACATTACTACTCTCGCCAACTTAGGTTCTCCCCATCTGCGCCAAGATGAAAGGTGACATTACACGAAGCACAAAAACGAATGATGGTCAGGGGTAAAGCTCCTCTTAGGGAAAGGTAGGGCCGCTGTCCTACCTGGATATTTCGCAAATGAAAATTTAAGAGTTCAGTGACCAATCTACTCATCTCAAGTAAGTTGTGTGACCGCCAGTGCATTTATCTCTCTCTATATATAGTCATTTTCATACATATACAATTTTCCTTGGTTTTAGTTCTAGATAAAGATATAAAAGAAAAAAAAAACCAGTTGGGGGCTACCTCAGTCGAGCTGGGCTTCGTGGGCCACACACTTGGGACCAAGGAGGACCTCTTCGGCTCTTCCTCGTCCTCGACGCCACACGCAGCTACGGGAGCTCCTGTATATCGCTTCAAGGCGACGTATGACTCCCGCTTCCCCGAGGCAGTGCTTGATGGACCGCTTTAAAGCTGCCTAATATAAAAGGTATTGTTATTTTTCTTTTTGCGCTGTTTGAATGTAATTTTCAATTCTTAACAATTTACAAATTTCTATATTTCTTTACAATCTGAAGAATTTTCAGGTTTGAACAAATTTCATATTTGTAGTTTCTCAAACTGAACAACATCAAATCTAAGCATTTTCAATTTTAAAACTTAAACAAATTTCGAAATTAAACAAATTAAAACATGAAGTTTTTAAATCTGAATATTTCAATTTTGAACATTTTTAAAATTTGAACATTTTCAGAATTAAACAAATTTTAATATGATTTTTTTAACTTTGAACATTTTATAAAATGAACAATTTTTAATCTATACATTTTTCAATTTTAAACTTTTTAAATTTGAAAATGTTCCAGAATTTAACATTTTTCAAATCATAATAAAGTGACAAAAATAAAAACGAAACAAACATGAAAGAAAGCAACAGAAAAAAAAACACAAATAAGAAAAAAGAAAAGCGGATAACAGATCAGGCCAAATCTCTCAAATTGTCGCCGACGACCAACACCTGCCGCCGGTCCGCGCACCACGGGCTTCAATCTCCAAGAATCCAAGGTATTATTGTATATGTACGCACTCGCTAACGCTACGTGCTAGTTGATCGAATCCTATAATTGCTACTCGCTGGTTTTATTGGCTGGGCATAACAGTTTACTGATTATTTCCTATTAGTAGAGTTGCTTGTCATGGAGAGGAAAACATCGCCAATTATTAAAACTTTCAAGCTGGTTGGTTCGCAAAAAAAAAAAAACTCTACAACCTTCTTCTCAATTGCAAAACATATATCGGTACAATTTGATATCCTTAGTATATTTGTAAGACTTTATATTTTTTCCACGTTGTATGCTGGCCCACCAACATGATTCTTCAGGCAACGCAACCAACTCGCGTCGCTAACGGGCGATGTATAGGGTTTCTCTGCAACTTCGCTCCATTCTCCAGAATCTAGACTCCCGGAGACCATGACGCGCTAGGGTTTTTTATTTCGATTTGTTTGGCTACTGCTATTGTCTACTTGGCTAGGGTTTTTTACGGCAACGATTTTGTGGTCGAGAACTCGAGATGGAGAAAAAGGGGAAATTCAAAATTCTTGGTCTGGGTGAAATTTTAAAAAGAAAGGTACAACTTTGCCATTGCCTTGAACTTTTGGACGACATTAGAACCTATTATTGATACTTTTGTATGTTTTCTTTGTTGCTATTACAATTGTACCAAGTGATTATGACTAAAATCTTATAAAGTATAATGTGTTGACATAATTTTATCTTTCGCATCACTCTTTGGTTTTGCTTTAGAGCTCGCCGGATCTTAATTTATTTTGTCATTCGCCACTGATGATGGTGCTTCTTACCTCGTTTCGACAAAGACAGGGCGACATTTGTTGACAATCACACTAGTGCAGAACGTGGATCAGACCGTTTTTCCTCGGATGAAAAGAGCCCCAAAAGTGGCCCAAGTGGTGTGCTACATGTAGCTCGTTTTTTCAAAAATTCAGAACTTGTATTTTTATGTTTCCAAAATTCGGAAAAATCACAGATGTAGAGTAATATTATTACAAGTGTACAAATTTTGAACTCGAAATTCATTGTATTTTAGGCTGGACAAAATAACAAATGGGTGGATCTTTGTGGTGAATAGTACACAGTTTGAGAAAATTTGAAATTTTGCCGTCTTTTTTTTTGTAGCCAAGAATAATACGACTTTTGTATTGATAAGTTGCACACGGATAGATCTCGAAATTATCTACATGTAGAATTTTTTATTTAAATTTTTTACAACTAAAAAAATGCCGATTTTAATTTGCTACAAACTTTTTTTTTTTGCATCTAACGAGCCTGAACGACGAGCGGCGCACACGTGTATACCTGTATGTCCCCGTATGTGACCTCACCGCATGTACCCCGTAGGCTGTATCTATCCGTCCTACTCTGCAACCCTACGCTGCCGGATCAGGTCGGCGGCGCCGGCGGCCACCGTATAAGGTACTTACTCTCCTCCATCTCCATAGATGCTCCTATTGGACAGACGAGATCTCACTCCATCTTTCTCCTCCATGGATCGATGATTTCAGTGGGCAGCACAGATCAATTCGATGCGGCGCGGCGGGGACAACGACGACGACAGGCACCATCGCCGGATTCCTTGTGTCGACGACATCGAAACGGCCAGAATGAAACTCTATTACAGCGACGACGACGACGAGGTCGATCTGGAGCAGCCGCGGTCGGAGCTGGAAGCTCTGCACATCGCCCGCTGCGACAGCATCCTCGAGTACGATCCCAAGAAGAATCTCGCGTCTTCACCCGCGTCTGCAACTTCAACATTGCAGGCTTCGACCTCGATAGAGAGTGTCAGTATGGATATTATAATTTTCTTATCTACAGCCGTTTCGTTAATTTCATTGATCTCCTCGATCCATCTCCAATTAGCTAGGGATTGGATAATGCAGAGAGGGACTGATGATGGGTGGGGAATTTTAAGTTCAGTTCCCTTGCCCCATTGTCACGGGTCTGATTTCTCTTTACATTGGTTTTATTTGCAGCTAAGGCTGGTCTTGGGCCGCTGCTTAAGGATGCAACTCCTGAGACGTTGAGGTTCCGGGCGCCAGTATCGGCCATGTCATTTCTGTGAAAGTAATCGAGTCTGATCGGGGTTACCCGGTCAGCATATACGGTACTGTTGTCGCAAGGGATATCATCGATTTCAGATGTGTCTATCTGTTCAGACGCGAAAGAGAAGATCCCCAAATCATCACTCTGCAGTATGTACTAGTTCATCCCTGTTTCTTGTTTTTTTTGCTTATCATGCATCTTCACACGAATATATCCATAGTGACACAGTAGTCACACATTAGTCAGGTGTCCTAGTCCTCCAAAAAATATATGTATACATTCTGGCTATCTACGGATTCAAATGCAAACAGCTACATAGTTCAGTATGTCCGCTAAATTAATTCTGCTAGTTTAGTTGTAAATTCCATGATTTTTAGATAAAAGGCACTAAGGTGCCCAGCTTTAATAAGTTAATAAGTCCTGGAGAGGTTCGCAGGTAGCACATAAAACACTAAGGATACCAGTTTACAAGATCATGGCAGAAAGATCACACATGAGCTGAATAGAGTTCAACCTTACACTATGGTAGACTAATAGCTGGTAGCTAAACAAAATGATCTAATTAGGAGTAGTAGTAGTAGACGCCAACGGCTCGCTGGTAGCTCTGTAGAGTTGACAAGGCTCCGAGATGACCAGGTCGACGACAGGTTTATCCTTAGGCTTGGATAATGGTATCCACGGCTGCATAAGCAAACCAAAATATGTGATTTATTAATGCTGGCATGCTCTATGGATTTTTTGAAATAAAAGAACAGAAACATATACAAGCCACAGATATCTGGCTGTTTGTAGCAGTTCATAGGGACTATAGCAGTGCGATAACTGAACTGCAAAAGTAATCAGTACTCCCCAAGCTAGTTAAACAACAATCTTTCAAACTTTTTGAATTTATCTGACTAGTCAAGCTTGTTTTGTTTGTCATGTCTACTACGTAGCTCATTCAACTACATAGACATATTGTGAATTTTTTATTCTAATTTACTGTGCAGGAGGATATGTTAGTATTGACAGGTCCACGTAGAGGATTAATAGTATGTGATTTTATATATTTTGAGTTCAATCTAAAGGTGAAGGGTGACCCTGACGAAGATTTTAGCAAAGGTGTGACCATGAGGTCACGGGTTCAAGTCCTGGAAACAGCCTCTTGCAGAAATGCAGGGAAAGGCTACGTACTAAAGACCCAAAGTGGTCGGACCCTTCCCCGGACCCTGCGCAAGCGGGAGCTACTGCACCGGGGCTGCCCTTTTTGTAATCGAGGACCGTGGCTGTGGCACAAAACCCATTACTGTAGAGCTACCTAGTTGGCTCAGTACAGTGGAATTAGTATTTCAACCTGTTGAACGTCCGGTGGCGGCTAGCCTTCAAGTAAACATTTTGAATGGATCGCCTAATGCCCCTTTCCCTGGGAATATATCTGGTGGTACTAAAAATGCTGAGACCCATATCATTCTGTATGATGGTAGAGCAACGAGGGCCAACAGAATATTAGTCAGAGATGATGGCTCAGTTCCGCTAACTCGTAATATGGTAGTTGTCCCTAACCCTAGACGGGATGACGGAGAACTTTTGGTCCATGTTTGCTTTTTTGATGACGATGAGGATGAAGGCACTCAAGTTAGTGTACAACACCCTGATGAAGAGCATGTTTGCTATCACGGTTCGTATGAGCTACAAGTAACGGTTGCATGGAATTAATATATTTTCATCAAATTATGTCATCACTAGTTTAAATTTTGTTTCCTGCAATCTTCTGTGAGATTTGGTTGTTTATTTTGTATATTGTGGCCTGGCTGTTTTTTTACTATCTCCCAGTGCAAAATATGCGATTTATTGATGCTGGCATGCTCTATGGAGTACTTGAAATAAAAGAACAGACAAATATACAAGCCACAGATATCTGGCTGTTTCTACGATAACTGAACTGCAGAAGTAATCAGTACTCCCCTAGCTAGTTAAACAATAAAATATCAAACTCTTTGAATTTATCTGACTAGTCAAGCTTGTTTTGCTTGTCATGTCTACTACATAGCTCATTCAACTACATAGACACATTGTTAACTTTTCTTCTAAATTACTGTGCAGGACGATATGTTAACATTGACAGGTCCACATCGAGGATTAATAGTATGTGATTTTATATATTTTGAATTCAATCTAAAGGTGAACGGTGATCCCGACGAGGATTTTAGCAAAGGTGTAATCGAGGACCGTGCCTTTGGCACAAAACCCATCACTGTAGAGCTACCTAGTTGGCTAGTACAGTGGAATTAGTATTTCAACCTGTTGAGCGTCCGGTGGCGGCTAGCCTTCAAGTAAACATTTTGAATGGACCACCAAATGCCCCTTTCCCTGTGAACATATTTGCTGGTACTAAAAATGCTGAGACCCCACATCATTCTATATGATGGTAGAGCAACGAAGGGCAACAGGATATTAGTCGGAGATTATGGCTCTGTTCCGCTTACTTGTAATATGGTGGTTGTCCCTAACCCTAGATGGGATGACGAAGAACTTTTGGTCCATGTTTGTTTTTTTGATGATGAGGAGGATCAGGTTACTATACAATACCCTGATGAAGAGCATGTTTGCTATCACGGTTCGTATGAGCTACAAGTAACGGTTGCATGGAATTTCATCCTATCAAGATCGAAGGCCAAACATATCGAAACAAGAGCCTGCTTATTGCCCCAATTTTATGAAAACCCCAATTATAATGGTTGGTGGTGATCTATTCCCACTGGTTTGTGATGTGGAGGGCATGGCCCACTAGCAGATTTTCTTACAACTTAATTAGTTTGCTCGACATGCTAATAACATAGCAAAAACAAGATGAGTGCAGGCATGATTACAATCTCTAGCAAATAACGCACCTGAGAATCACTTTTTCTTTGAAAGACTTGTTGAACCCTCCCCCTTTGCCGTACGAGGTTTGATATAAGAATTTCTCATGAGGACTTTTGCTATCTTCACCAATTCAGTCACTCCTCGTCCACGCCAAGCTGTATTTTGCGCCACAGCGACTGAAATGTCGGACCAGTGGTTAAATAAACTGCTGTGCGTAGTAGGTACTGCAGCATCAGTTTGTCTATGTATCTGATCAGCCACCCAACCTCTCCAGAGCTGAAAGCGTATTGCTTCAGAAATCACAATTGTGGGTAGCGAGAGAGCTCCTGACTGAAGCACCTTAATTCCCTTCTTACTGCCGTATAGTTCACCAAGTTTTCCAAGGGTATGGATACAGTGGGTCAAAGAGGGTTTCCCCACCTTTATATCAAATCCACCTATGCCGATGTAGGAACTAGGGATTGTTAACTGGATGATTCGGTTGTGGCTGACTTGAGATTGAGGCGGAAGCAATTTCTGAAGCATCTCAGTAGTAACATCCTTGTAATGATACCATATAGCTGTGCATAAAACAATGATTCAAAGCAAATGACGCAAGTGAGCTAAAGTCTGACAATCAGATTTGAATGTTTCTTATTAGAAGCAAATTTGTACCTTCGACATTGATTGCTACTATGTAACTCCACCGGATCAGGAAAATAATGACCTTGCCGCCCTCCGACGGGTCTGGTACCATCCTGACCAAGAACGCGCCGTTTTCTGGAGCTGGAGTATACAGCCGGCCTCTGACATCAGGTGGCATGCCAATCTCATCCCCTAGCATCTTCTTGATATCTGCCTCAATCTCTTCCATCATCTTGGGGTATTCGGTCTTTATCTTGCCCAGCTTCAAATGATAGTCCTGCAACGGCGGTTTCTGTGTACCGGAAGAAGATAGATCAGTACAACTGTAAGCTCAGTTTAGTCAATGATGTATGAAGAAACGAAACCGTCCTAGTCTCATGATGAGGTGATTTACTTGAAAAGTCAAAAGCTACAGTTTAAAATTTCAAAAAATTCTGAAGAAAATCTTAGATATAGATAATGATGACTTGTTTAAAAATCAATGCGACATAACTTGTATTTTGGGCTGTGTAAAACGGAAATTTTTCTATATATAAGGTGGTGAACAGTGCAAATTTCAAAATTTTAGCTATTTTCAGAATTTTTCACTTTTGTGTTGGGCGAAATAGAAAATATATTCCCGCTGAAAATTTGGAGCACCTTACAGTACATCATTGCCAACATCTATGATTTTTCTCGGTAGTTTTTGAAACTTCAAAATGTTGATTTAAAACAAATTAAAAAACGAGCTACAGACACACAGTGACTTTTCGCTATAAATGATGGCTATGCATAGCAACTGTATGTAGCCACCAGTAGTTAGCTATAGTATTACTCTATTAGCCATGCTCTAAGTGAAACCGGACCAAGAAAGTGAAACTAGCATGCTAACTATGATTTTTGGAGCTCCTTACAGTACATCATTGCCAAGATCTATTATTTTTCTCGGAAGTTTTTTGAACTTCAAAATGTTGATTTTTTTTTAAATTAGCTACACATACAAAAGTGACTTTTTCGAGATATATATGGCTATAATGGCATGGTAACTGTATATAGCCACCAGTCGTTAGCTATACTATAACTCTATTAGCCTTGCTCTAAGTGAAACGGGACCAAGAAAGTGAAACTAGCATGCTAACTAGTAGGAGCAAAATCAGTTTTAAATTTACAAAATAAGAACTGATCATGTGCTATTTTTTCTACACCACCATGTGATATTTTTATTGTTTAGAATAGTTGTTTTGTTTCTGCCACACTTGATAAAAATTTGGGTTGGGACGCCAAAAAAGCTGTGAACCTTAAACGGGAAACAAGCTAGCTAGGTGACCAAAAATTAACTATCTTGTTAAGATTGTATATATCGGTATAAAGTAGATCATGTATCGATATGCTTTGTTCAAAAATACAACAACTTTTGTGAGCTGGAACAGTGGGGATATATATTATTCTCTCTCTCTTACATACAAGTGAGGATGTAGCTAGAAGAAAACCATACACAAACCTCGGTGGTATTAACGCACAACAATCGGCAGAAGTTTTTTTTTTTACTTTCATTTTGACGAATACTTATGTACACGTTGATTTCTTGCTCCGGTGAAGTACATGACATTTCAAGTACTAATCCAAAACTATGAATACACGGGCATGCATGCGCAGATCTAGCTACCAGATACCAAAAAGGTTTTAAAAAGTTAGAAACATGCTAGCAAGCGCAACAGTGGACAATATGTACTTCCATCTCGATGCTGGATCAACTCTGCAGCGTATCCTCCGCGACCGTAACATACTTACCATGTACTGTATTATCTAACACATGTTTCTTTTAAGTACTATAACAATTCTCAAAAAAAAGGGAAAAGCTATGAAGTACACGGCATGGAGTTCTTAGCTACCAGATAATAAAAAAGGTTTTTAAATAAGTAGAAAAATGCAAAGCATTGGCAACAGTGTGGGTAAAAGTTTTCATCTCGATGGATGGATGATCACAAAGGTTGCAGATCTAGCTATGAATACTAATCAAAAAAAAAAAAATGAATACACGAGCATGCTTGCCGATCTAGCTATCAGATACAAAAAAGGTTTTAAAAAGGTAGAAACATGCAAGCAAGCGCAGCAGTGAAGAATATGTATTTCATGTCTACATCGATAGCCTCTGTTTCTTTCAAGTGCTAATTATCCTAAAAAAAAAGAAGAGGAAAATCTATGAAGTACACGGCATGGAGTTCTTAGTTACCAGATCAAAAAAGGTTTAAAAAAAAAAAGTAGAAGCATGCAGAGCGTTGGCAACCGTGAGGGGTACAGATTTTCATCTCGATGGCTAGATCACCTCTGGAGTTCTTAGTTACCAGATAAAAAAAGTTTTTTTAAAAAAAAAAGTAGAGACATGCAAAGCATTGCCAACAGTGGGGAGTACAAATTTTCATGTCGAGCAGCGATGGATCACCTCTGGCTCTGGAGGCGGCGTCTGGTCCTCTGCCACCGCCTTGCCCTTACCCTTGTCTCCTCCTCTTCTCCCTCCTCTATTCATCTCTACCTACGGATCTTGCGGCCAGCAGGAGGACTCGATCTGCGTGCGCACGGTCACCGGCGGAGCAAAACTGCAAAAGACGATGAAGAACAGGTTTAGCAGTGCGCAGCTAGCTCGACAGTGTTGCTTAGAGATTTTCGGCAAGAAGAGAGGGAGGGACAGACGGAGCAGGCAGGGAGCAGTACGGCGGAGGAGTGATACGGATCAGGGCGCGCGGCCGGCCGGAGGAAGAGGAAGAAGCAGGGTTCGCGCAGCTTGGGAGTGTGAAGTAAAGAGGAACAAGCAAGGTTACTTTTTCCGCAGCTTGTGACTTGGGAATGTGGTGCAAGATCAGGGGCATGGAGCAGGTAGCACTTAGGGCAAACGAAATGGACTGGCTGGCCAAAGTGTAGTTCTGTGTTAACACTCTTGATCGATGCTTTCTAACTCATGGTTTCGGAACGTCAGAAAATATATGTAGTACTCCCATATGATCGATGGAGAGCTATATATGCACGTAAGTAAAATTATGCAGGACTAGGTACGTATACGTAGAATCCATGCATGCATGTACCGACTTGATCTGTACGTACGTTAAACGTTACCGGCCGGTCACCATCGAGCTATGTCAGAAGAATCTCACGCTTCTTTTGACTGTGGTTGCATTGCATGTGCCGCGGGAAGTGGTGGATATATTTCCACCGGCCATGAATCTCTATAAATGAAAACGCTGACAAATGCAAGCATGATTAGTTCGCCACCATCTCTACAATTCTATCGTTGTGCACATCTTCCTTCATGCATTACCTTTCTACACGTAAAAGCAGTGGAGATTTTGATCTTCCGTCGGTCGGAGCAAGGTTCTTGCTTCGTTTTTTTTTTCGAGAACCCGCAGCCAAACTGCGCGTCTTTTGTATATTAAGCTGAAAAGGAGGAAAAAGGTGATCCTGTTTATAAGGAAAACCGGACCCGGAAACTATAAAACACGGTTAATCAAGGGTAAACCGAGCAAAGACCACACCCTAATAACGACAACTACAACACACGACTCGGAAGTCAGATCCTAAGCCAATCATATGCAAAGATCCGCGACATCAAGGACGAAGGCCGCGTCACAACTGATGCCCAAACCTCCGAAGAACAGCCATTGCTCCAAGCAACTCGGAACGACGAACCGCCCACCCATGTGCCTAGAAGGAGTTGGCGAGTGGGGCAACATGCTCCGATCAAACATGAAGAAGACCTCGCCAAGGAGACATTGGCAACATCGTACATTGCGCCCCGAATGCCCTCGCCCACGGGGTGTCTAGTTCCAACTCCGCCAGCCACTTCGATGGCTCGCCACAAGAAACACAAATGGCGCATCCAAGGAGGGAACGACGCCAAGACACCGCCGCCGCCTGGTCAACAAGCCGGACCTAAGGTTTCCCCTGCTACTCGTGTAAGGGGAATACATGGTTCAGGCCATGGCGACGCTACCAAGAAGGGGACGACACACGTGGGTGCTGTCGTCGTCAGCGCAAAGCAGTGATTTCTCTCCAGCCGGACCAAGCCCCTCTCAAGATTGGATTTGGAAGCACATCACTGGAGCGAGAGGACCTGCGTGTCGTCGTCGAAGAAATTGGGCCTCCGGGCGCGCCTTGCAGCATGACGGCCCCAGCCACCTCGACCTCGCCCACCCTGGGAAACCCTACCGCCGCGCATCTCCACCTCATGCAAAGGTCTGTGGCACGCCGCCAATGGTGCAGCAACTGAGCGTAGGGGAATCAACTGAGCGTATGCCGCTACGTTGTGCTCCGTTGTTACTTGCCGCGGCCGGAAAGTCCATGCGGAGTTGTAATCCTACTGGCACGCGTGATCGATCATGCCATTTCCTCGTCTGCAAACAGATGAGACTCTCTCTTTCATTTTTTTACTTTCTTGCTTTCCATCGGTGAAGCCACCGTCTTAATTAGCAACCATATCATTCTGCTCATTTCTTCTTATTAATTTTTTACTTCCTTGCTACGTTGTACCCGCCCATTTGTTTCTCTCAGTCTCAGCTCCAACGACTGAGTGCCTCTGACCAGTACGGGTACACGCACCATGCATATATCATCCTTAATTACTTTTACAACCTGTAATGATTTACCACGGCATGCACACCAACGACTTGGTTGGCACTGGCAAACCATATATGGCCATTTCAGTTACTAGGGCGCAGGCAAGCTAGGAAGGAAAAAACAGACTAGAGGAATAAATCGATGATTCCTCACGTGCTATGCTGTAGAGAAGAGCAAAACGGAATCAAATAAAACTAAGCATCCCATATATGGCTCTGAATCGCAACCCAAACCGCCTAGCCACACAGGCTCAGTTGATTCACCTAGAAAAGAATGAGAAAAGAAGCTGCCTCACTTCTTCTCGGGCATATCCTTGCTCCATCCCGTTCTAGCAAGATGCCATGTTTGCTTCCTGCTCTAGGCAAGACCAGTCGACGGCGTAGCCAAAGGTGATGTGTGAGGTAGCTGCACCACCAGAAATCGGACTAGGAAAATACATGTAAATCGTTTCTAACCCACAGGATATTAGGATTTACTAGTTGAATGCCCGTGCGTTGCCACAAGTATTTTAGTTTCTACGTATCCATGTAAACATAATACACATGAAAATCCATGTTTATAGAAAGTAATAGCCAAATATTATTCAGAATAAATGAAATTATATTTTGATTAAAATCAGTTCGATAAAAAGCTAAAACTCAACATCAAATGCAATAACGCAACGTCCCAATAATTCCACTTTGCTCATATCCTCGATGTACACACTTGCCTGAAACTATTAGGTTGACAGCCCCCGTTACATCTCGCCTAGTTCACGTTATTCAGTAGTGCTATCCTCCATCAGATTAGCAATTGAGTATTTTTTTCAGAAAAAAAAGGCCAATTGAACCTTTTTTTCTAGGCTGTCTCAAAGCATCTTGAAAAAAAAAAACTTGTCTCAGAAGTTTCCACTGTGTGTTAATAACGCCATATATTTCTCAACTCAGGTAGAGAATTGAAAAATAGCTTGTCTCAGCGATATTCTGTTCATGTTTACTATACCACGGCCACTATAAAATGCTTTCGACAATTGCAATATTCAATTCTGTACCGTAACACATGTTGAACCAAGTTAAATATGGATAAGGCAGGACGTCATGTAATGGTCAAATATGTATACACGTTCAAAAAATTCCTTAAAATCAACGAAAATGTTCTCACTTTTCATAGAACAAAACTCAATCTAAATGTGTACGTTTTTAAATAAAAGTGCCGCAAGACAGGGTGTTCAAGACACTTGGAAATACAAAAGAGAACTGAAAGAAAAGAAGGATCGCAGGTAAGGCTGACAACCAAAATGAATCAGGACTAAACTCGCGTACTGTTGAAATTGTAGCTCAGCTATAGGTTTCAGTCTTGAGTCCTAAAATCCTAATTCCTTGATCAGCTCCACCACACATGTGTCAACAATCGGTTGCAAAATGTAACCGAGAGATACAGTTGTGATCACACGTGTACTGCTCATCAACTAAAGCTTGGTTCAGATCTCATATGGTACCCACGAATAAAGATCAAGCTTTCCGATCAAAGACACAGAGCAAAACAGAAAAAGAGCCCGGAACCAAAAATGCAGACAAATTATATCAACCGCTTGCTTAGTTTAGGATTTGCCTACCCCCTCGTCGTTGCCACCCTCTGCTGCCTCGCCAGTGACATAGGGGCATAGGGCGCCCCACGCTGGCGGTCGCCAGCCTTGGCCGGAGCTGCTAGTGTTCCTCACCATGGCTTGTAGGGTCATAGGGGCATAGGGCGCCCCACGCTGGCGGTCGCCAGCCTTGGCCGGAGCTGCTAGTGTTCCTCACCATGGCTTGTAGGGGCCAAGACAGAGGGTGCAGGTGGAACGACATGCGCCCCCCTGCGAAACGCCCGCGCATACCCGCATAAATTTAAGCGGGTACCCCACATGATTTTGGTAGGTGCCCGTGGCGCCCGCATGGCCCACATAAATTTCTCATGAGCGCAGAGGTTTCAGCAACTGACCCCACTGTCATTGACCAATTTGGGACAAAACGTTGGTACTTCTAGCAAAAACCAGTCCACCTCTCCTTCTCTCTCCAAGCCGACCAAATCCCCAATCTATCTTCCCGTGTGCAGCCCAAATCCCCATCTTCTTCCTTTAATTCACCCAACGAACCGAGAAGATTTAGAGGCATTACAAGGTTGGAGCAAGAAACATTGTAGACAATGAGCTAGGATGCAGCGCGGGCCGGCGTTGGACGCACTGCAACTTCCAGGCAGAGGAAGAGCTGAGAGCTTGCTGCCTCGCCGGCAACCTCGCGGCTGATCTTGAGCTTGGTGATGCTCCCTTCTCTGCCCCTCTCCGTTCAGTGCTGCTGCTCCCGCTCTCGCTCCCCAGCTGCTGGAGGCGCGCTCCCACGAGGCACCGGTGCCGGTGCACAGCGGGGATGAGGACCATATGAAATTGAGGTCGCACTTTAGCTCCGGTGCGTGGCTGCGCAGCTGCGCTCTCCCTTCTCCATGCTTCGCCGTCTGGTGACCGTTGCTCTCCGCTCTCGCTCCTCACGGACGGAGTAGAGGAAATTGATGATGCGGGGCGGCCTGCAGCTCTACGGCACGGCCGGCCGTGTCCCTCCCGCTCCTTTCCCTTCTTAACATGGAATTCTCAAGTCACCTCTCAGCCTCGCAGGCACACGATTGTGCCCCTGGTGGCCTGGTTTCTCTCCTGAACGTGCAAGGAGATGGAAGAGGTTGGGGAGAACAAATAAGGCGAACTGGGTAAAGTTGCGGACGAACATATCGAACTGCGGATTGATTGCTTACGGCAAAAGGGCGGCTGCGGGCCTCGGCCCCACGAATTCAGCAGGCCGCACGGGTTGAGGAAGACGGGAGGGCACCAGAATCGGACTCCAGCCCAACCTCCTGCGGAAGCTCCCAGCCTGGCCGCCATGGCCAACACCAGAAGAAAGAGAAACTTGGGACCCGGATCTAAAGAGAAATCGGAAATCGACGCCACACATCAGCAGGTACTGCACGCCCACGGGGACGCCGCCACCGTGCACAAAATTCGGACAATGGTGTTTTACTTAAGTATATGCTAGTACAAATGTTGCTCCTAAGCACATGAAACAGCATTTCGCCACCCCCAAAACTCTCTGCCCCCTCTATATGCCAGTCCTGGCTCCGTCCCTGCCAGCACTGGAGGAGGAAGGGATGCCGTCCGTGGAGATGAGACAGGCGGGGCGGTTCTCGTGGTCCTCTCCGTGGAAGGGATGAATCGTTTTTTCTGTTGTCACTTACCGATGGCAGGGTGGGCAATATTTCATAACGCACAGGGGCAAAATCGGAAATTTAAAAAGACGTACCAACCATCACATGTAGCCATATTATATAGTAGAGATATGTATATCCCGTGTGTACACATCACTCCCATGAAAATACATGTAAATCGTTCCTAACTTTATTTGGTACGCTAATATGATAAACGGACCAGTTGGATAAGAACACGAGACTTCGTAAGAAATGTGGGTAATTTTCACGAATTTGCTGTTTTGCAAATAAAACATTGATGACTTTATTTGTTGGATTTGTTTTCATTTTGAAATACTAGTGCCACGTACAATCTATTAAAAATATATTTTATTGCATCATTATATTATAATACTCGTAGTTGCTCCAAAATTACTAATGCTCACAAGATATATTTTTTGGAACAAGGCAAAAGATTTGCCTATTTCATAGATTAAGAGAGGTTTTTAGTGCAAACAAAGCCAATGGCTAGGAAAATAAAACCCTACTCTCGCGGTAAAAGAGAACACAAGTGCCTCGCCCACGCGGTGCCCCAAAGAGAGGCATGCCGCCTAATGGCCAAAATAGCAACACGGGGCATGGAAGAAAACCCTCATGTTCCGCTCGTTCCAAATTTCCCAAGCAGAGATAATAATAACATATGAAAGCCCCTTTATGCGCCTTCCATTGACCACCGTGATCAAACACGACCATTCCTTCACCGAGGTGAAATTGCTCCATTGCGCCATATCAAAGTCCATCAATCCTAGCCATTCCTTAAGCCCATTCCAAATGCGTAGCGAGAGCCGACACTTAAACATGATGTGCGCCATGGACTCGGGCACTCACAAGATATTATGGGTTATCAATTTGATAATACTCGTAGACATTCCAAGATTACTAGTATTCAGCACAAGTGCTTAAAATTAGGACTCTAAGTTAAGCAACTTAAAGATAATCCATTTTGTGAAGCATGCCCAATTTAAATTTGTGTATTGACTTGTCCTATGTATCACAAACCTATATACTCAAAATATTATACCATGCCAAAAAAAGTTATGATATGCGACAAATGTTACAATTTTAAATTTCAGTACTGACATATCCTATTTATCCCTAGGCGATACACCCATAATATTACCTCAAGCCATTTTTCTAACTTATGAAAAAATTCCAAATTATTTATTTTTCCTATTAAACAACTCTAAAATGGTAAATTGATATTTTTACATAAATTGGTGGGTCTAATTTGCATTTCTTATGATAAATGTTATAGGAAGGCCTAGGTGCAATATCAACTCAAAAGGAGGCCAAAATATTACAAAACTTGGGTTGGGTGTTTCAAAGTAGGAGGGTTAGTTTACACTCTAAGTTAAGACCTTTCCTGAAAAATAGTCCATTTTAAATTTGTGTATTGACTTGAAATACTTATCACAATACTATATACCCATAAGACTACACATTCCAAAAAAGTTAAATGTTTGGCAAATTATAAAATATATTATCTTCCATGTTAAACGACTCCACAAAAACCATGTTCCATGGGCCCTGCCCCGTCTACTCGCTAGATCTCCTTTGAAATGGGTAGCCCATGTGTGTTTTATCCTTTTTGTGTTAGTATAGGCCATGGAGACATGAACAACCCAAAAGGAGGCCAAGTTCTCATAAGAGGTGGGTTGGTTGCTTGAAAGTAGGGGATTTTGCAGTACAAATTTAGAACCTTCCTGCGGAATCGGTGGTCGTACTTGTGAAGTAAGTGCCACCTAAAAGTTGGGAATTTGCTCTTAAAAAAGTAGAGTACACTTATATACCCATATTAGGACCTCATGCAAGTGGGGCAGGATTTCGACCATTCCTTGCATGATTTCCGTTGAAACCTTATTTTGTGGGCCCCACACCATCTCACCTTAGATCTCCTTTGAAATGGGGTAGCACATATGAATTGTATCCTGTTTTGTGCTAGAATAGGCCTTAGAGAATTGAAAACTAGAAAAGAGAGGCAAGGTTTTCACAAGAGTTGGGTTGGTGTCCTCGATGTGTGAGTGTCGAACTATAAGGGTAGAACCTTCCTACGAGATTGATGGTCATGTTTGTCAAGTAAGTGGCTTCCTCAAAATTGGCTATTGGCGATTAAAATATTACAACACACTTTTACACCTATATTATAACATCATGCAAGTGGGACAGGGTTTCCGACCCTTCCTCTCGCGGTTTTGGGCGAAACCATGTTCCGTGGGGAGCCCAACGTCTCACCCTAGATGCTCTTCGAAAGAGGGTAGCCCATGTGACTTTTATCCATTTTTGTGGTATGATAGGCCATAGGAAATATAAAAACTTCAAAAGAGGAAAGGTTATGACAAGAGTTGGGTCGGTGTGGCCTCGAAGTGTAGGTTTCTTACTATAAGTTCAGAACCTTCATGCCAGATTTATGTTATTTCTAGTGAAACAAGTGTATTGTCGCTAAACCTAGAAAAACATCTTTGTATACCCATAATAAAACCCAATGCAAGCAGGGGATACGTTCTGATCCTTCCTTCCGCTGTTTTGGGTGAAACCTTATTCCATGGGCCCCACGTCACTCGCTAGGGACGACCCTATGGTGAGGGGTCAAAACCTCATTGGTGATGGAAAAAGAATCTGTTTTCCGAGCTAGGTCGCATGTGTGATCAAGCTCATTGATAACAAACCTTTTAACCGTTTTGATGAGGCACATTGGTTATGGTCATCAATTTTTCTCTGTTTCCAAAGTGAGTAGAGCACCGATAACGGATTTTGTTTTTCTTCATTCGCACTGAGCATTTTCGTATTTCTAAAGACAAGTCCTTTTCACAAATAAATTTGATACTTCACATCGCATTTCAATATTTCACAACACAAACATAAGAAATATATCGACTCATTTATCGCACCATCACATACACAATGTTAATGTACACATCACATGTGAACTGCAATATCACTATTATATGCTGAAAAAAGTCTAAGCTTCTGACAAAAGGAAGAAGAAAAAGCAGTAATATTTGCTGGTTGCATCGTTGTAGAAAGTGCTATTATAGAGTACACTGCAAAAATAAATTCAAAAAATAAGAAACTGTGAGATATCAAACTTAGAGAGAAATATAATAATTTGAATTATAGCAATGATGATGAGTATATATACCCAATGCGTGCAATCAGAAATTAGTAGCCTCTGGTACATGGCTCAATCCTACGATGACAACAATAAATAAATTAAGTTATGTAATGGTTACATTATACATAGAAGATTCAGTGAAAGGATCGATTTACTTTGTCACAAATGATCCCATGTTGTCACAAAATGATCTCATATCCATTGTTTGGATTGTGTGTGACTAGCATAATAAGGTCCAGAACTTTACAAAAAAAAAGTTACATAATGCGCAGAAGGTTTAGTCACGATCGGTTTACATAATGCGTAACAACGTCGTCACTCCTGCTGCTCAAATGGATCACCTTCTTCAATCCAAGGGATCGGCTAGAGATACCCATGGGTTTTTAAAAAAGCTGGACCAAAAACCCCATCTACGCCCGATATAGCTTAAAGAAGGCTTTGTTTATCGAGAAAGAAAGGGGCTACAAGGTCGTTGTAAATAGAGGTTGGCAGTGGGCTTGTGCCACTAGGAAGCTGGCATGTACACATCCGCAACCCGTGACGACATTGAGAATTTACGCAGTGCGTTTGTGCCACTAGGAAAACTTTTTTTTTTTGAGATGAACCACTAGGAAAACTTGGGAGGATTCATTTGGTCGGCGCCAAGCGAGGTTAAGTGAGATGGTCAGTAGACTTTGCTAGGCCTCGTTGGGGGTGCATGAAGTACAATAAACACCGAGATTTTGGTACTATTTGAAATCAAAAATAGATTTTGAAAAGGAGAATCTGACCCAAATTCAAATGGTACGGAATTTTTCGCCCGGCAAATGGGAATTCCGGTTACCTGTGACAACCGTTGTGTTTCGACCGGTAACCAAATATCTGATCATGGTCTAATTGTTTCGCGTATGATTTACTTTTACACAAGTGTCAGGAAATCTGGTTGTGTGATGGGTCCCCTGATGTCAGTGAAGGTATGATGTGCTACGTTATCCAGGTCTGCGCATGGCAGCGATTGGGAGCATGCCACGTGTGCTTAAACTGGAGCCCAGTGCTGCCGCGTCCACAGCCATGAGAAAATAGTAGCAGGAGCCAAGCAACTAGCTCATTTCTGCCCACCCAATCCAGCTCTCGCTCCTGAGCCCAAGCAGCAGCCACGCACATCTGTTTCTTCTTTTTTCCGTGGAGCACACCACCACCAGGGATTCACCGGAGGAGCTTGAACCAGCAAGCGGGAGGAAGCGCCTGCAGGATGCCACGGCGAGCTGTAGCTTCTTGTTGATGCGAGATTCCCAATGGCGCTCTGCTTCTCCGCCGCCATCACCACAACCACGGCCGGCGGCGGCAAGGGACGGAGGCGTCAGTTGGTAAGTCAACTTACGTCGCGTAGCTTCTTCGCCTTCTTGTGTCCAACAGAGTGGTACCTGACAGCATCAGTGTTGATGGCCTGCAGGCAGCAAAGGTTCTGGGCGCGGCGACGACATTCGACCCGGCGAAGCTGACGGTGCAGTTCGCGGGGAGGACCCTCGCCGGCCGGGCTTCCCGCGTGCATACACCCTGAGCCACTGCGACTTCACGGCGAACCTGACGCTGGCGGTGTCGGAGACCATCACCAGCGAGCAGCTCCGGCGGTGGCAGCGCGACGACGTCTTCGCCGAGTGGAAGGAGATGACGAGCTCCGGCAGCGGCGAGATGACCCTGCACCTGCACTGCCACGTGAGCGGGCCGAACCCGCTGCAGGAGCTGGCGGCCGGGTTCCGGTACTACGTCTTCTCCAAGGAGCTGCCGCTGGTGCTCAAGGCGGTGCTGTACGGCGACGGCGAGCTCTTCGCCGACCGGCCGGAGCTCATGGAGGCCAAGGTGTGGGTGCACTTCCACTCCTCCGCCAGGAAGTACAACCGGATCGAATGCTGGGGACCCCTCCGAGAAGCTGCCAAGGTAATTCAGCTTCTTCTTCTTCCTTGCATAATACATTGCTCCGTATATACATGGCGAATTCAGAATTTCTGATTGTGGATGAATGAATTGCAGAGGAATCTGCTGGATGGGCGGCTCGACGAGCTGCAGCGCGAGACCACCAACAGACCAAGGAAATGGAGCATATTCGACGCCCTCGTCTCGTTTCTCCTATGATCGAATCGGATCTGACGCGATTCAATCCGGGTACATATGTGTACATTAAGATTTGAGAGATAGGCAAGAATCTTTCATGCTTTGGTGTCTCTTCAGAAGAGGAGAAAACTCTATAAGGCAGTGGCCTTCAGAGATACAGTACATTATTACCAGGCAAGAATTTGATTGATCCTCTTAATTATTGAGAGGAATCAAGCTGACATTTGCATGTTTCTGTCTGCTACTGGAATAACATCATCTGCCTTTTTCACCTGGGCAACTCTTCAAGTATGATTACTATATATTCCTAAATGAGAGCTGATACGATACATACCTGTTATATCTCACTCACAGAAAAACTCACACAAACTGACTAGCAGAAACAGAGCTAAGCTCATCCCCAATAAATTAACTTAACCACTTCCGTATGAGATCTCAAAGACAAGTAGAGTGGACTATGTATGGCCATGGCCATTTCTCGATAACTTGATGATCAACATGTGTAGGTGATATTGGCAAAGAATATACTAGTTCTGTACTGTACGCGAACAAGCAGTTGCGAATTTTAACCCTGTATACTAAGTGTGATGTACTTATTTTGTTGGAATTGCGCAAATTATAGACCCTTGAAAAGCTAATGAAATACAAAACTTTTTCGTATATAATTTTTCGAAAAAAAATCATGGCTTAAATTAATTTTACAAAAACTTAAATCTGCAAAAAAAAGACAGCAGCAGCAAACGTTTTTAACTAGAATTTCTAAACCTTTTGCGGAAGTGAGGTAAATGATACTGTATATGTTTCGTTGGAAAGGTATTGAATTTCCATAATTTTTTTGTATATAAGTATTTGCAAATGTCTTATGGATCGAAAATAATTTTAAAAAACACTAAAATCCACATCTAATAAAGAACATCGAAGGTATTTTTTCCACATCTTTGGAATAATTCATTGAAATGATGCAAAGGATATGGAGTTGGAAGTTATTGAGTAGACGCTCAATAGAATGTGTTTGAAATCCTTACCATTTAATAGAAGGTTTACAAATATCAAAATCCCATCATTGTTTGAAGCAAACAATTAACAAATAATTATTACCGGAAGTATATCTTCATACAATAATTAAAGCGATACATTACCCCAAAAGAAACCCTCGCTCCTCTCGCGCGTCTGTCGCCCTCCTATGGCGGCGGCACGTGCCCCCGGCCCTCCCTCTCCCCAGACCTCCCCTCCTCCCCTCTTCCTCGTCGCCGCCGCCGGTGGGTCCACCGGGCGAGGCCCCGGTGGCAGCGGCGGCCTTTCCTTCCCCGCGTCTTGTAGGGTGGAGGCGGGTCTCTCCCTCACGGCCACGGTGTGTTTCAGGCGGCGGTGGTCCAACTCCGGTCGGGTTGCGGCGGCGGCGCCCGCAGACCTGCGGAGCAGCGCAGCAAGGCGGGCGGCGGCGTGCAGCAGTTCACCAGGGACTCCGGCGGCCCAGATCGGGGCCCTATGGGCCCCATCTGGGACGGGACGGGCCGGCTCGATCTGCAGTGTGTTCTGTAATGGACGTCGAGGTAGAGGGTGCAGGACAGAGGTGACGGCGACCGACCTGTTGCAGCGTGGCGGCGGGCTTCACGGGCCCAATCTAGGCCCGACCGGACCCTATTAGGACTGGTGTGCCCCCACGGGTGTTTTACGGGCCCGCCGAGCCCAGCCGGACCTAACGGGGACTGTGTGCTCTGCGGCCGCATCCGGTCGACTATCGTCTTCGGCGGTGGAGGTAGTTCCCTCCCGTGTGGCTGCGGTTCTGTTGTCCCTTGTGTTGGAGATATGCCCTAGAGACAATAATATTTAGTATTATTTTATCTCCAAGTTTATTGTTAACAGTTTATATCTTTATGCTACAACTGTATTGGGTACTTGATAGCGAATACAAAGTATTCAAGAGGAAAACCTCCGATGCACGTGTAGAGATATGAACAAGGAAAAGTGTTCCTAGTCCTGTCTCTAAGACTAGCCTATCTTGTTACCTGATGATCGTGTTTTTCTGATCATGGACTTTGTATAAGTCATGTAACTATAGGAGTTTGTTATCGGAATGATAATAGTACTGAACCGACCCATCCTATGATCTATTGCTATGAGACAAATCGTCAAAGATGAAGAATAGCAATTGATCATACAGAGTTTCATTAGTTAGTTCCTATACCTTGAGAACATCTAGTGACCGCTTATTCGACACTCACGCTTTGATTGTCATCTAACGTCCGGCCGTAACTGGGGAATATAACGGTGGCTATTGGGTTTGAACTAGAATAAGTAATGGAACGGAGATTGTTCAAGAAGGGTACTTACATCTCCAGGCGATGGAGAGATACATCCTCTAGGCCATCTCAAGTATAATCATGTCACCTCAATCGTCTGGCCAGACACAGTGTGATTTATCACAGGACATTGATAATATGGAATGAGAAAAGAGAATGATATTGGTACGAGTTTCATATGTGTTATGATCAAAGGGTTTGATCACACTAGAGCACATTTTTCTCACACTCTAGATATCATTGGTATCGTGTAAGTAAGTGGATTAGCGTAATGAGAAATATAAAGAGGTTCTTGTCGTTCACTCGGTAATACATAGGAGGCCAGTACAGACGTCTAGGTCCCAATGCTGGTTATTGTCTGGTAAGCTCTCAGGCATATCTATGTTTTACAGCGGACCTTCCGGGTCACACACTTAAGCTGTGAGTCAATATTTTATTAAGAGAATAAAGATGTAGTTTTAGTAGTTATGAGATATTGTCGGAGTAGCTCCGATGTCACCGGAACTTGTTCTAGTGAAAGAATAGAGAAAGAGAAGGCAGACATTCTATGTCTCAGATAATATGAAGTGTTTCTATTATTGTCGGATTTATTCCGAGGGTGTTTTATAAGTGTAAATATTAGTGCCGAGTATTTTGTCTGCGGACACTGGGTGTCCCGGATCATATAAAAGTGTTTTATATGATAGGTAATTAATTCGGGAAATATTCTGTAAAAGGAAATATTCAAATAAGAATTAATTTGACAAAATATTATTTAATTAAATATTGGTTTATTTAATTGATAAATAATTATTAGAAAATATTAAGCCCAATAATAGGTGGCTGCCACATGGGCCAGAGGGCCCACGTGACAGCCGCACCACCGCTAGGCGGTGGCGGGCGGACGCGGCGGACACGCGGGCCGAGCGGACACGGACGGACGCGGGCGCAGGCGGGCGACGTGGCGACCAGGCAGACGCACGGGCGGTCACGGACACGGGCGGGCCAGTCAGGTACGTCCTTCCCTCCCTGCCGCTCAACGAATCACACTACCCGGAGCGTTCTTTCTTTAGTTGACATGCTCTCTTAGCTATTCTCCAATCATCAATTAGCGATCTCGTTAGTTCATGTCTTTGGGGGGGTCGGACGGACTTTTCCTTTTCCCTCCCGGGTCGCCTCCCTCTAGGCGGCTCCGGAGGCGACCGCCCCAAACCCTAGCAGCCACCCACCATCCCAGCCCCTGCTGCCGGCCCTGGCGGCGGTGGCGGCGCCCATCCCGTCCTTGACGGTGGGCAGAAGAGGTGTCTCGCGGCGACGGCTCACGGAGGCGGTGAGGCGCAGGCGGCGGGCACAGGGCGGCGCGGTCGTCCGGCCGGCGCCTGAGTTCTCTTGGCGGCGCGGCGGCATCGAGGCGGTGGGGCGCTGCCGGTGCCTCTCCTCCGTCTTGGCGGAAGGGATCGGGCGTTCTGATCTTGGTCCCAGATCCAATCTGGGCTGCGGGATCCAACTCGGGCCGGCGATCTGGCGGTGGCTTTGGCCACGCCGATTAGCTGTGCATTGGTTGACTTCCTCCGTTGCTGCCGTTTCTGCGGGGAGTGGCCTTGTGGCGTCGGGGCTTGCGAGACTGAAGAATAATGGCGGTGGTCCTTGGTTCTTATTCACGGCGAGATGAAGATCTACCGGATGTTGGTCTCCATCGATCTGGCTGGACGGTCGTGTTTCGGAAGGCTCCGCCGGCGAACTCCACTGGGCGACTCATGCCTGGAGATTGCTAGATCGGATGGTATTCGATCGTGCGCACCCGTGTTTTTTCTCTGACCGTTTGGTTTCAGAGGGAGCGCTTCGAAGCTCTGCTGGCTGTTAATATCATGGAGCACGCTTTTTCGTTCCATGGTGCTGGCGGAGAATGACATGGAAGGCGAGATCTGAGGACTGCCAATGGTGGTTCGAATCTTTCTGGCGATGAGGAATTGGCTTGGTGTTTCATGACTTGGAGCAGCGGCATGTAAGTGGGGGCGACAACATACGTGAAGTCCAAAGTCCTACCTTTCAGGGTGAAAATCTAAGGACTGACCTTAATTGGTTTTGCCTGACAGTGGTCTTGTTGGAGACATTGTTTTGAGAGCGAGGACTGTCTTCAGGGTGAAAACCCAAGGTCTGGCCTTAATTGGTTGTGCCTGGCACTATTCTTCTTGAAGGCGTTGCTTTTGAAGAATTGGACATCAGGTGTTGTTTTGGTGGTGGTTGTGCGGCTGCCGCAAGGACTGTAACTCCGTAGCGGGACTTTTCTTTTTATTTCTTCTTCTTATTGTCTTTCGGCTGTGTGCATCCGTAATGGCTCTGGTTATTGCGTTGTTGCAGAGGCTGGGTGTAATTTGTATCTCCGCGATATTAATATACACTCTTTATCTAAAGAAATGTCTTCGGGGGCTCCTTTCTATTTATTGCCTACAAAGTCTATTACTTTAAACTGATTCTTTTCAAGGTTTCAGTAGCCAATCATAATCTGCGCATGCATGACATGATTTGTGCCTCCATCACATGCATCCTCTGGACACATGATAGGATTGAAGATAGCAAGCATTAGTACCAAAGGAAAAAGTAGTAAGCTATTGCAAAATAGCGCCAGACTTAAAAAAATGCTATTAGTAGGCTATATCGTGCTATAAGGTGCTATTAGCGAGACATTATACACTAATTTGTTTAGCGAGGTAATTTCAGCATGCTATAGCTTGCTATTAGCGGGACGCGGACTAATAGCACATGGAGACAAGCACACATGATATACGGATTTTTTTTGAAATTTCATAAGTGGTAATTTTTTTTGAACTTTTTATGCACAAATTATCAAATATTCTACTCATGTAAAAAATTGGCCAAATTTTGTTTTTCGTTGACTTCTGGGTAAAAACGACAAGTCGCTAACAAATATAGCGTATTTTTTGGCAAATCGTTGACCCAGGTTACAATTAATGTTATTCTCTGACACAATATTTTGTACGGGTACATAATTGATTACCCCTGGGACAAGATAGTAAAGAGTTGATTCTAGGGAAATGTAGGATTTCACTTTTATCAGTATTAGAGATTTTCTTAGGTATTGAATGGAGTTGTTTGTTCTCTTGAAACTTTCAGATTTTTTTAAGTTTTTAAATTATTAATCTTTTTCTGAATATCGGGTGCGCTGGTACTCGAGAGTCACTGCGTATTTTCGGCTATTTTTTCCAGTAAATTTAATACTAGCTGTTTTCCCTCCTCACCCGTTCCTTTTCATCTGAGCTTGTTTTTTCTCACCATTCAATTGGGTGATCAGGGAAGCAGTTCGCCACAAGAAACATATACGGCTAGAAAGATGGTTAAAGAGAATCTAGCCTTGCTCGAGAAAGTGAAACGAAAAATATCGGCGCTGCCTTGCTGCAGGTGAGTCACCCTTCTGCCGTTGCTTTCTCCGGCGCCGACGGCAGTTTGGTGGCGAGTTTTCTGGTGGCCGGCGGAGGAGTCTCAAGATGGTGGCTGTGCGGGCTTGTGGTGGGCTGGTGGAGGATCTGGGCATCTCCGGTGACCGGATCTGGAGCAGTTCGAGCTTGGGGAGGCCCCCCGACCAATGCTGCTTCTTCGTCGTCAGTGCCAGCTCCTCGGAGGTGGTGTTTCCTGCGGTTCTTCAACGCCTTCGGGCTAGGAGTTCATCTGCTTCGTGGGTAGAGGATGGAGATCGGTGGAGCCAGTTTCGCTGTTCTTGTTTCTTTTCTGTTCTTCTTCTAGCTTGTATTTCGCTTTGTAATCTGTTTGCTGCTGTTTAATACAAGTATGGAAAATAAAAAAAAAAGCACGAAAAATATATGAAGTAAGGGATTACGGTGTATGTTTGGTGTTACATGAGATCAACTGAAATGATCCTTAGCTATTTCCGTGCCTTTTCCTCCTATTTTTTCTTGAAGGTCACGCATTTGGTGGCTCGTGAAGGGAAGCAAGTGTCTGTGTTTCCAACCGGGCCATCCCATTTCCATTAATTTCTTAACGGAAATACAAAGTTTTTGTCCACCCTTACAACCACACCGTACAGCAGCAGACAAACTAAGTTCAAGGATAGCGAGCTGGGACAGCAACAGGAAACCCACTGAGAGAGCTCGATCTCGAGCAAACCTGCGGGGCGAAAACCTGTTGCCATCATCTACTTATTATAGTCTTGACAATTCACGCAACACACATCAACGTCTAACAGAATGAAACAACCACAGATTAAGTTCACAAACAAGAAACAACCCCCTCCAGCTAGCAGTCAAACAAACAGAGCTGCTAGCACCTCCGCAGCAAGGCGAACTCAACCGTTGGTGATCATCAGAACATTGGCCTGGCTCGGCTAACCCCTCCTGGCAATCTCCTTCGCCTTCAGCGCCAACTGCTCCGATCCCGCCCTGATCGCTGCCTTATCTTCCTCCTTGTAGAGCCCTGCCCAGTTATTCAGCAGAGAGCAAACAGTGAAGATAATCGATATTGGAGATTTCAAAAGGAATTTCTCAAAGGTTATTTTATTTCTCATGGACCAGATTGCCCAACACACCGTAGCCAGAAGCAGAGTGTAATACTTTTCACCTCCCGGCCAAAAGCAATGAAACCAAGCAGAACATTGCCACACCGAGCTAGGAGTAGTGGAAGTCCCAAAAATTCTCCCAATAACACTCCACACTACCTTAGCTGATGCACACCCAAACATGAGATGGTCCCTTGTTTCCATTTTATTACAAAAAGAACACAGTGGACATCCTTTCCACTTCCTTTTCTTCATGTTATCCCTTGTTAGAATAGCATTGTACATCATTTGCCACATAATTTTTTTAATTGTAAGGGGGATTTTGGATTTCCAGATCCACTTGTGATTGGGACCCGACAAAGGTTTCTCTAGCAGGTTATAAACCGACTTCGTCGTAAACCTTTTATTGGCATTCAACTTCCAGAACACCTGATCATCGACCTCAGAGAGACTAATAGAGCGAGCTCTCTCAATAATATAGTTCCATTGCTCCTTCAGTTCTTGATAAAGCCTTCTTCTGAATGGAATATCGAAGTTTAGACTCACATAATGTCTGAAGGTCTCATCTTGCAACTGGTAAATCTCAAATAAGGTGGGGGAAAGAAACCATATGAGGAACCCCATCCATCCATGGATCTTTCCAGAACCTAACCAGGGAACCATTCTCTAGCTTAACACCACGACCTTCCAAATAGATTTCTCTAACTTTCATAATACCTTCCCAACAAGGTGAGTCATTAAACTTTGGTTTAATACTGGTAACATTTTTATTACGAAAATATTTTGCCTTGACAATAGTTTGCCAAAGCCCCTCTTGGGTTTCCAATTTCCACCACCACTTAGCAAGGAGGCTAAGATTTTGTTTTCTCAAATCAGTCACCCCAAACCCCCTTTCTTCTTTGACTTGCAGATGTGTTTCCACTTAACAAGGCGATATTTCTTTTTCCCATTTATCCCTTCCCAAAAGAATCTCCTCATATGTTTGTTCAGCTTCTCAATGAAGGTTTTATTGAACAGAAACATGGATAAGTAATATAGAGGTATCCCCACTAGACAAGACTGCAAAAGAGTAAGTCTCCCACCCGAGGAGGCATTCGCACAGATCCAAGCAGCTAGCCTTTTAATAAACTTGGCATCTACAAAGTCCCAATCAATATTTTTCAAGTTAGAGAAGGTAACAAGCACACCCAAATATTTCAGAGGAAGGTTTCCAACCTGACAATTAAACATATCTGCATAAAAAGCAGTAAGGTTCGCATTGCCACCAATAGTGATCACTTCACTTTTAAGGAAATTAATTTTCAATCCCGACATGAGTTCAAAGGCATATAGTAGGAGTTTTAGATTGATCGCCTTGTCCGGATCATGGGTTATGCATATGACTGTGTCATCAGCATACTGCAGAACTGCAACACCATTTTCTACCAGGTCAGGAGCCAGACCCACCAAAAGACCGTTTTTTTTGTGCTTCTAAAATCATTTTAGTCAGCACCTCACCTACCATATTAAAAAAGAAAGGAGACAAGGGATCTCCTTGACGAACACCTTTTGCACTTTGAAAATAATGTCCCACTTTATCATTAATCTTCACCGAGACAGTGCCATTATGCAAAATTTGATGCACCCACATACAAAAAGTATCTGAGAAGCCTCGCTTTTTGAAACATTCAAGTAAAAAGGCCCAATTTACTTTATCGTAAGCCTTTTTGAAATCCAATTTTAACACCACCCCAATTTTTTCACATGCGTATGGTGAATAATTTCATGCAAGGCCATAATACCATCAGTAATATTTCATTTTTTAATGAACGCATTTTGCTGGACACTAAACAACTTATGTGCAAGAGGATCCAGACGTAAACAAACAGTTTTCGTTATCAGTTTGTAAATACATCTCAAAAGACAGATTGGCCTAAATTGCTGGATTTTGTGAGCTTCGTTCATTTTTGGTAAAAGTGTGATAATGCCATAGTTTAATCTCTGAACATCTAAGCACCCACGGTGGAAATGATCAAAGAGATGCATGACATCAGGCATAACTATATCCCAACAGTGTTGAAAGAATTCAATCAGTATGCTATCTGGCCCAGGAGCCTTATTCACTTTCATCGAGAATAAAGCATTTTTCACTTCCTCTACCGTGAAAGGTCTGATAAGATCTTTATTATCTACCTCAGTCAACTTTTCGTTAACGTTCCAAAGGTTGGCAGAAAACTCTAGGATATTACCCGGCGCAGGACCAAAAAGATCTTTATAAAAATCAGTTGCATGAGAAAGCAAGTGTCTGTGTTGGACCTTCAAGTTGATTAGCCCTGTTCCCTTGGTGGTTGCTATCGTGAAAGCAACCGGGTGAAGGATAAATGATCTTAATGTTTGCTTTATGTGATGTTAATTGCCTGTGTGTGGTAATATATGACTGGGCACCTTATGTTTGCTTTATTGTCTTGCTAGTTCAGTGTTCTTGAATGGCATATAATGTTACATTTCTTGACGACTTGCTAAATCGTAGATTTTTGGATTTCCACCATCTATTTGCTAAGATGGATGTGCACACGTTAAGCATGTGAATGTAAACTAAGATGAACTCAAAACAAGTGGCAATTAAATCTCCAAATTGCTATCTAAGAAGCAATGCAATCATAACTTCGGGCTAACCCAGCAATATATCAACACAGCAAGTGGCCAAGCGGGAACTCGCCCAGAGTCCCAGACTGCAAATTAAGTAGTCTAACCTCCATAAGAGAAGTTGTCTTACATAAATATGTTAGAGAACACGAGCCATTATAAAAACAATGTTCAAAGATCAGACATGAACGACAGTGGAGATCTTTTGCTCCCGGGCACCAGTGATCCCTCCCGTTTAAAAAATTCGAAAATCATATTTATATGTTTCAAAAAATTCTGAAAAAAAATCCGAGTGTAGCCAATGATATAACCCTCTAACGTGCAAAATATCAACTTCAAAAACTTTGTATTTTGAGCTACACAAAAATGACAAATTTGTAGATCTGAGTATGTATATTTTCAAATCTCTAAGTTTTATCAGATTTGTTATTTTTTGTGTAGCCCATAATATAAAGTATTTCACACTAAAATTTTGCACGCTTGTGGGATGCACCATTGGCTACATCATAATTTTTTTCAGATTATTTTGAAACTTACAAATATGATTTTCAAATTTTTTAAACGGGAGGGAGCACTGGTGCTCAGGATCAAAAAGAACTTTCCGCATGAACGTAGACAACAACCGACATTATGCTGACATTGACCTCTATCAGAACACGCACCGAACTGTCTCCTAGAGTCCCTGATATGCCCTTCCAAATCATCTGTATCCTCTTCTTCTCCTGGCTCCCCAATATGAAGTACTTCCTCTATTCATAAATATAAGATTGTTTAGTTATTGCACATGTTGTCTAGATGAGTATTAAAATGAGTGAACATGGTGTCTAGATACATGTAAATATATATGAATGTGGTAAAAAGCTAAAACATCTTATATTAAAAAACGGAGGGAGTAGGAATTCTCGGATCATGAGTGTATGAGATTTCATTGACACTTTGCAATGACATTACCTCACACAATCCCAGACTTGGTATATCTGCCCCCTTATTGAATCTACCTAGCGCAGGTGCTCCTCTCGGCTAGTAGCAATAACAAGCATGTCCACTATCTGAACATCAACTAACAAAATCAAAAGGAATCAGCAGATAAGTTGTCATCTACGTATCTTCTCTAGAGCGTAAAACAGTGTTAGCGACCTTCCTACTCCTGCTATGGGCTGGACCATGGGCTTCGCCTATTGGGTTTTGGGCAATCGGAGGCCACAGAAGTCAGCGACTAGAAATACATGGGAAGGGGCCTACGAACGGGTTGGCTTGGAACGGGACGGCTTCGGCCTCCTCTGCTTCTGTCTCCTGTACTTCTTCCTCCTATGCTGCTCTTCCTGTAGGCTAGAACCTGTGATTCCAATCATTCCATGGCTTGTAAGTTGAATCCATGAGAGATTGATCTATGTGAGTAGAGTTCTGTTAACACACAGTCAGCCATCTCTGACAAAAACAAATATCGTTCACTAGAGAGTACTGCAAGTGCAGGCCAACTGACCAATTTAACCAACAAAATTAAGTTCACCCGGCATCACTAACCAGCACCTAGGAAAGTGGCCACCGAACCAGGAGTAATGACTTCGAGTAGCACAACGACCTGCCACTTAATTTGGTCGTCTAAATCCTCGCTAATTCTACACTAATTACAAATCAGACACTAATCAAAAATCAAGAACCACAAACCAAGAAAACTAGCTCACTTAAAATCGTTTTCCCAGCGAAGGGCCAGCGAGTAAATAGAAGTTCAATTTGCAGGTAGCAAAATGGAACAAACAAACAGTGAATCCGAAGTATAAAATACGCACACACCAAAGAAGAGATAACAAGCAGCACATTTTTTACTTAATTCCGCGTATCCACAGAGACATTGAGCGTTTAAACCTTAGTTCGTAGCTATAGCTCACCACTCTACTTCTGGCATGATTCAAAAAATTAAGTTAATTCTGTGTATCCACAGATTAATCTCCCTAGCATATGTGCTTTCTTGTGGTGTCTTTGGAAACCTCGGAACTGGCAGGAAACTTTGCAGGCCCTCTCAGGTGTTCGTGGTGCCAAATGCAATCAATCAGGAAACCCCAATTAGCAGGTGTGGCCCCCGCTGAAGATCACAGTACCACTTGAACTGGGGATCACCCACCGGGGTCGGTGATGCAGAACCCTGACTCTTTCACAGGCAACACAATCTTCTGTGACGCAGCTTGGGAATTTCAACTAAACCCATGCACGAAACAAGCGGGTATTGATGTCTGCATACAAGTTTTGAACAACCAACACTTCCAGCAGCTGCATATCTCGGCAATGTCTCAACCGGTTTTCTTCACCGCTTCAGGCTGAGGCATTTGGTCAGCAGCTTGCAACCAAGTTGGCGGATGTTCTTCAAATCCATGATACCGATTTGTACAATGATTTTTCAGCGCTAGTGTCTGCGGCAGCGGCGACAAATATCTTCTTTGCTCCAGGTCATTGGGAAAACAGGCCACTGATTGCTCAGATCCAAGCCAGCCCTCCTTCAAACGCAGAAACATCTCATAAATCAACATGAGTAGTATTGTAAAGCTCATCATCTAGCACAACTACCTTTAAGAGGTCTAGATCTGTAGCCATTCGCTGCTTATGTTCAGATGCAGGCTGGTCAATGTCCAGGCAGAGAAGTTCACTCTGTATCCAGCGTGTTCCCTTTCATGAACCTTTTTTTTTTATTTTTCTTGTGTTAAAAAAAGTGTCATCTTCAGGGTTTATTGGTTCTTTGATGCGAAGTGGCGGATGCAAGCATGAATATACCACCATCTCAGTCAAACAAATCAACATTAAGTCATGAACAACACGAGGGGCTGCAGCAGTAAGAAGAAACCAGCGCACAAGCTACATACATCAATGAAACAATGAATGAAATATGTCTCTTCATTGAATCAAAAGCACAATGAATGAAACGTGCTATGCTAAAACAAAAGCAAAACAACAACAAAAACAGCCAGTATCTCCTCCAAATCGCTACTCTATACACACTGCCAGCAACTCAACTAGACTAAATCTCACACACCAAAGAACGAGAAGAAGCCGCCCTTCTTCTTGGGCCGCTCCTGCTCCTCAACCATGACAGCCGTCATCGCGTCGCGCTCCACCAGCCGCCACGTCACCCGCTCCAGGGCGAGGCCCGCTGGCGTCGGCGGGTCCGTCAGCACCAGCGGCACACCCCGGTTTGTGCTGCGGATTACCTCCGAGTCCTCCGGCACCACGCCCAGCAGGGGCAACCCGAGCATCTCTTGCACGTCAAGCGCAGACATCATATCCTCCCCCCTCACCAGGTCCGGCCGCACTCGGTTCACAATGATCTTGATGTCCTTGATGCCGTCGCACTCCAGCAAACCCGCGACGCGGTCGGCGTCACGGAGAGCCGTGATGTCGGGAGTGGTCACGAGCACCGCCTCTTCTGCTGGGGCAATTGCAGTGACGAATCCGGCATCAACACCTACAAGACGTAACCATGTTAAGCAGCATGAAACTGGAATGCAAAAGTTACAGTTGCACTAGAGGTACATGATAGTACTATGCAGTCAGTTGGACGTTGGTCTCTGACGAATACATGCAGTGAAACTGGAATGCTTGCAAACAGCAGTAAGCTAATGCAACTAATGTAAACTAATCGAAGAATAACTCTACAGATGGCTTTAAATGACATCAAAGGAACAAATATACACACAAACGGCTAAAATTTGACATCCTGGCTCTGAAATCCTTATAATCTAGGGCAATCCAATATCACATAAATGGTGCAAATCAAGAGTAGCATCAGTATCACAATCGCTAGTTGCATTCCTCAAGTAAATCAAGCGGCACGTGGCAGTAACAAACATCAGAACAAGTGGTTCCCATCATCTATGATTCTCTTATTAGCTACTAGTATACAGTATGGCAAGTCCAAGCACCGCACCATCAACATAATCATACAAGCATCCAATTAGACAATGCTATATGTATTGTGGATTAGATCTCATACTGCAAAGGCTGGCAACATAACTTCTATATAACTGTTACCGATGATGCAAAATTATCCTGAAACATGCAAAAGTTCACACTTGCATTATAGGTACATGATAGTACTGTGCAGCCAGTTAGACGTCTGCATCTGACTACTACAAACAATGAAACTGGAATACTTGGAAACAGCAGCAAGAAACGTAACTGAGGGACAGTGTTCTAAGAACACCTCGATAAATGGCCACACATAACATCAATGGAACAATAATACGCATAAAGAACAAATTTGACAAATCAAGATATCTTTTCCTAAGTGTGCACTAACATCATGAGAACAATCAGAGTACATCCTAGTTCTAAAATCCGTATAATCTAGGGAGGTATGGACAAGCAATAACAGCATCAGCACCCTAATGACCGGTTGCATTCCTCAAGCAAATTCTAGGTGGTTCCTTTCATCTATATTTCTCTAGTCGGCTATTGCAATTTGAGTGACTTAGCTGCCGGTGTTTTGTGCGGGTCTGCACGCCGGTGTAGTTTGTTCTTTAAGTTGGCTTTCGGGTGGTGGTGCCTGGGGCTTAAAACCTATCTATGATGATGGTGATGTATTATCAGTTTTCAATAATGAAAATTGGGAGCTGGGCTCCTTTTAGTCTAAAAAAAAAAAGTCAAAGCACCGCGCTGTTCACTCCACACGAGATTATGAGTCATCCTATCATGGTTGAAGCATTTTGAGATGAGTCAATTGCAATATAGATTCGTTGGGGCGGAATGCGGTTATGCCTGACCTGCGGGGCAGTCGATGAGTATGAATGCGGGCGGGTTGGCGGATCGCCGTAGGGCGTCGGCGACCCAGGTGAGGGTCTTGGAGCCGAAGGCGAGGGGCAGCTTGGAGCGGGGCTTGGAGAGGCAGAGCAGGTGGAGGCCCTGGAGGGAGCGGTGTCGGATGAGGCCTGGTCGAGGCGGCAGTCCCCGGCGAGCACGTCGGCGGCGGTGAGGTGGACGCGGTTCTCGAGGCCCAGCAGCAGGTCGAGGTTCCGCAGCCCGGCGTCGGCGTCGATCGCCACGACGGGGAAGTTGAGCCGCGCGAGGGAGGCGGCGAGGTTGGCCGTGGTGGTGGTCTTCCCCACGCCGCCCTTGCCCGAGGTCACCACCACCACCCGCGGGGTCGGGCCAGACAGCTCCGGCGCCGTGCGCCCGCCGTTGGGGCGGACGGACGCCGACGGCGGCGCGAGGGGCCTCGGCGGCAGGACGAGCCGCGGCGCGAACGCCATTTGTGCGGCTAGGGCTAGGGTTTTGAGAAGATCTCTCTCAGGAGGTGGTGGCGGCCGTGACCATGGCTGAAACCACTACTACAGTACCACTAGTGAACAGTGATCTCATTCCCAGATATTCAGTCTACCAGAAACCGTCTATTTTTTCTTCAAAGAGGAATATTTTTCGTTGGTTGAGCTGAAAAAAATGTGTACGACAACTTTATATTGTCAGAAGTGAACTGCAGTTTACTTTGTGACAAAGAATTATTTGGTTCCAGCTTATGTGAATGGTTAATACATGCGAGCATCTTATTGCAAACCAGCTAAAACTTGAGCAAGTTCAGTATGAGGAACTGGGGCAGGAGGCAAATATGTTAATCTGGTTCTATTTTTCTTTTAGCAAGATAGTGTTTATACAAAACTGGAAAACAATAGTCAGACACAGACAGACACAAAGTACAGATGTGGCGGCTACAATGACAGCACCCAATATATCCTCCTCCCCTTTCACTCCAGATCATCATCAACCCATTCAACCATTTCAGACAGAAAGTACTACATACATGGTACACCAGCACCAGTGAAACTCCCCAGCAAGCTATCTTGTAGCAACCACGGGACTCCGGTCGGACGGCACAAACGCGAACACAAGTTCATGAACACAGAACATGGTGGTTTGGGGAAACGGTATGGCCACAAGTACAACAGAGGCATTCTTCTTCCATCATCTGTATCTCAAGTTCATGTCCAGATCAGGCCCGTACATGCCCCCACCGGGTACAGGGCCGGCCATGGCTGGATGTATCTGTTTGGATCTGGCTGCAAGCTCCATCTGCATCATCCTCTCAAAGGCCTCTGGGTGATTGCCTCGCACTGCTGGACCCGATGGACCTAATGGAAGAAAAATATGACAGTGAGCGACTCACACATGTACTCAGAGTAGGAGTGGGTCACCAACAAATTCAGGAGAAATCTGAACTACTTGGATATCACATGTCTTGTATGTCAAAATGGAAATATAGGAAACCATTTTCCTGAAATCAGGGAGAAACACAAAGTATCCACCACCAAAATGGCGCAGAATTCGACTTCAATCACCAGCATGTGCGCCATCATAATTCAGATTGGTAACATTTCAGGCGCAACTTGAATGAGTGAATTTTGTGCAATGTAATAGTAAGAGATATTTCGTCTATTCAAATTAGCTGAAGTTATAGCTTTGTCCTAAGTCAAACTTCTCTAAGTTTGACCAAATCTACAGAAAAATACGCTAATATCTACAACATCGAATTTATGCACATATGGTGCGGAAAATATTTTTTGGTGAATCCAATTAAAGTTAAACTGATTTGGTGTTGTACATGTTCATATAATTTTCTACAGACTTGGTTAAAAAAAAAAAGTTACTTAGGATAGCTATAACTTCAACTAATTTAGAATGGAGGGAGTATCAGATTTTGGAGGTAAACAATTCTGCTCAAAATTCCTGTCTAGTCACTCATAGCAGGCCAGCGTCTCTGCCATTAAAACTTTGCAAGAACACAAAGTACAAAATAAGTTTGCACAGGCTCTCACCTGGGGGCATCAATCCAAAGTCTCCATAGCTGGGCTGGCGAGGGTGCATAGGGAAATTATTTACATTGTTCATCTCAGGTCTATAACCAGCCACCTGATGTAGGGGTTGGGATGGCAGACCACCTCTCGGCAAGCCTTCTGCTGGAAAATTCCCAGGCATGCGATGAAGCATAGGATGATGGGCAGCAGGATCTACATGAGGGACCCCTGCAGCATTTAGAGTATGTTGCATAGGATTCATATTAGCTGGGAATGAACGGCGGGGATCATGTCGCATTGCTTGTGGCATGTCAAATGGCGCTTGCTGACTCCTATTACCAACGTGATCCAGCATAGGACGAGGAGCCAGTGCAGGTGGCCTACCCTGTAGAAGGTGATACAGATTCTGAGACTCAGCCTGGAAACGCTGTTCACGGGAGTGGGGCCCCAGAGAATCAGGACCAAGTACTTCTACATCACCAGATACAAGGCTTTGGAGCTTATAGTTCAGATCATCGACTGCCCTCTCCGGCAACTGCACCTCAACCCTACTGGATCTCAGTGACGGCAACATATCAGGCTTTCGAGCACTGAAAGAGTCATTCATTGTAAACAAACTATCTTCTTCAGGCAGATGAAGTTCCAAGCCTTTCTTGTCAAAACTAGTACCCTGACTTGGACCAGTGAATGATGAATTCCTGTAATCTATTCCGGTTCCTGGTTCTCTAAGGGCAGCTCCATCTTCATTGTTGTTGAAGGGCAGAGCTCCTTCACCAGGGTAATATCCTTCATGACTAGATGTAGATCCCCGGATAGAAACTGGTGCATCCTTCGAATGGAGCTCACTCATAAATGCAGCCCCGAATAACGCTTCCAATGTCACGTTCTTCCCTGAAGCAGGATCGGTTTCAGTTTTGTGAACTAGAACAGTTCCAGATATCCTGCCATTGGTCATGACATTAGAACTCTGTGATTCATCAGCTGATCCTATGTGGAAACCAAACGGAGATGATCCCTTGTCATCTGTTCCCTTCTGTAGTAATGAAAGAAGATGATGTGATGCATGACTGTCTACAGTTACTTTTTGTTTGGCGGTTGGCTCCTCCAAAACAGCCCGATGCCTCTGTACAGCATTCTTCTGAGTAGAACTGCTATTGCTAGCAACCTGTGCCAGCATTGCCTGCTCAAGATCCTCACATGTCATCATGACTGGAGCTGGCTCTGGGATACCAGCATGGCTGTGCTGTTCCCTGATACCGCCAGCAGGTGCAGGAGATGTAAATGATAGGAGCTTTGATGAAGCATCGAATTTATTACTAGGTAGTTTTGATGATATATTCTGAATAGCGCCATCAGAGAAAGATGGACCAGGAGCTATGCTTTGTGGCCCTGGAGTTTCATTTTTGACAATCATGGAGAGCAGGCTCTTTGATGATAAATCCTCTGAAGGTTTTGAATCTACAGGGCATACGAAAAACAAAACCATCAATAATAGATAATCAAGTGAACAATCTAGAATAAAGGACAAGTGTAAACATGCCTTTTAACCTCACATGCATTTTGCTACTGGAAAGATGCTATGCCCGCAGAATTTATTTCTGTTATAACATTTCACTGGCATGATGACTCTAGATCCTAGAACTGACATATAACATAGAAATGATACATAGAACATGGCACAAATTCTGAAATAGGATACCTTCATCGCGAAACCAGCGAGCAAATTTGGATGATTCTGGTACAGACGAGACCATCATATCGGCATCTGTATTCAGCTGCTGACTCTGCAAAAGGCGGCAAAGCCAGAATAAAAACGGCGATTAATAGATATTTGAATGCCCAACAAAGTTGTAACTTCTGTCTTTCTGGAGCAACTTGCAGCAACAATGCAACATGGCAAGAACCAGAAACATTTTCACTTCTGCACTGTGACCAAGGAATGGTACTTTTAAGCATAAGTGCATAACAGGTTAAGATGTGAGTACAATGCCATCTAAAGTAAAAGGTCTAGAAAGTTTATAAATACCATGGCTATCAACATGCAACACTACATGTAGATGACTTACATAATTTAACAACGAAAAATTCTCAACAGCCATCCACTCACTTTTTTTAATTGGCACAGGAAAAGATATCATTTTTAGCTAGACTCATTGGCATTTTTATGACAAACGAACAGCATAATACGGTCATAAATCAAATATAGAATAGCAGAGGTACACGTTTAATCAACACAGTTATATTCAGAGGATGATGTATTGGTTCATGCCGCAGGTCATAAGTATACAAAATGGTCCTTAATAATAATATGTGAGTATCTGATGCCTATATACAGAGATAACAAAGATCCACAAGAGGCATCTGCAGATGTAGAAAAGTAAAGAGTGAGGAGTCATACCTCAATGTATGTCGGTAGATTGCCACCACTTTTTGACAATGTGTTGCCAAAGAACTCTTCCAAGATTGAGATCGAATTGTCATTCCTAACTGAACCGCTATTTTTTGACATGCTTTGTTTCTCAATCGAGTACTTCTCTATTGCATCAGCTTCCCAATCTTCAGTCCCTTTTGGAACTTTAGAAGCAAATTCAGTTGAAGAGCTAATGCCTCCAGATGGAAGAGTGTACTTTCGATGTACACCAATGTTGTCAGAAATGCCCTTCTCATTTCTGTTGCTTGCGGTGGTCTCTGTTGCTGACTGGTTTCTCTCTAATTGGCCATCGAATTGTGCAATACTTGACATCTTATCCTCTCTAGCAGCAACGTGTGCCTACAAAAGTACAAAGTGAAAACACAATTAACGAACAGTATGACATTGGCATATAGCAGTGTCATGTCATGGTTTGCTACAGAGATGGCCAGTACAGTACAAAGAATGTTATTCCTTTATCCTTTATCCTGATGAACACATCAATTTAGTGATGGTGAAACTTGGAACAATATGTCATCAGTACATGAGTATCATAAATTGGAAAGGAACTGTTTTTGGACTGGTGTCACACACTCAATTTCGTTTCATGTTGCACTCATGTCAACAACAGATTTTCAAAAGATGAAATCCATTAGAAACGAGTAAAAATTGTCAGCAGCAATTCATTCCATACTTCACTGCACCATGATCAATTTAAAATAATATATAGAAACTCCGTAACTGATTTTAGACCAACAAACTTTGATCAGCGAGAAGATGAAGATGTTATGGTACAATAAACTATTTTTTCCTAACAAAACCGGTTAGCAACTATATGGTACAGTAATGATACTTACATAGTAACTGCATGCATTTGCTGGCATCTACTTATATTACTGAAACAATGTCAAGATGTGCACCTTTGGTTCAAGTGCAATGTTGGACGACTGGGACTGGACCTTCTTCTCCACAAATGCATTTGAGAAACCAGGTGGGACAAGTGGCCTTGCCGCTGGAGCTGGTAGAATTGAAGGTGTTTTAGTGGTATCTTCTTGATAAACTGAGGACACTACATATCCATCTGGCTTCCCACTATTGGTTGTAGAACCTAAGTTTTCAGTAGAATTCTGTAACAGCGACATTATATCACCACCAGGATTTCCTCTCTCAATATCAGGACCACTCTTCTTTTCTTGCAGGGATTTGTGTTGCTCTTTCCTCATCAATTCAAAAGATGCTGCACAGAAGGGCAGCGTCAGACATTGTAGGCGACTACAGCGGAAACAACATATCTATTGTATGTAGCAGTAAGAGACACTGACCCCTTCGTTTCTTTTCTTCTTCTGCTCTATCATCATTTGAGCATTCTAAAGACCCAAATGTTTCATCGTTCATTGAGTCAACATCTTTCCTTGTAAGGTCCAGCCTGTCATAGTGTGTAACGTATTCGCTAAGCAATATTCCATAGGTTATGGATCTATAAGATAAAGAAGGACGGAGACATGCATGCAAGCTCAAACCTTGTAAGGGCGTGGTGGCTGATAGCGTTCAGATGGCCTGTTTGGCTGAGGCACATTGCCACGATCCTTTGGTGCCAGCTGCCCAGCATATCCTGGCGGTCTAGGGAAACCACCGCTTCCCAGTAGGCCATCATGTTCTGTATTTTGCCAATTGCGTTTGTATTGGTTTCCATTACGCCTATCTGCAGTAGGAAAAATAATGCAGCTGACATGTCTATTATGCACATAAATTATTATTTTCTAACAGGCAATATGCACATAAATTAGGATGCACAGAGCAAAACATTATGGCTAATTTAGAAATAGTGGGTGACCCATGCCATTAATTGACTTTCAGCTGCTTACTATTATTTTAGTTAAATAGACACACACATAAGTGCAAACTGGCAAATTTTATTTTAGAGACGCAAAGTAACAAGCTCCTGAGAACACAACAAATACCATTTCACCAACACAGAATGCTCATATAAAAAAGGGCATATCAAACAATTTATCAGCAATCTTTCACAGGCTCCTAACACTAAAAGGAAAGTAACCACTCACACAAAGCACTGCCGCAAAAAGAACGTGTGCTTACCCTGCTGTGCTAAAAACTCGCGGTCAGGCAAGTCCCCTTCCCGGTCACTCGACCCCGTGGAGCGAGTATCCCACCTTCCTCCAGAGCCCCCGCCACGCAACGAATAAGAGTAGCCCCCTGACCCATCAGACCTTCCCAGGGGTGTCGCGTACTGACCCTTGTTGCTCCTCTCGAATGCAACCGACGACGCCTCCTGCAGCTCACTGTTACAGAAAAGACAGAGATAAACACCGTCACCACGCCAACCCCGCAGACAAATATTTAAAAAGCAGTTACACGATCAAAGGAGGGTAAACGACGAACGTACTTGAGGAGTGACAGGTCAACACCGGGGGCAGGTGCTTGCATCCCTCGGACTCGCCAATCGAGATGAGGAAGTCCCTCGAGTACACCACCCTCATCTTCCTGCTTGCCACAAGCAATCGCACAGCGAATCAAACGAGGGTTCACATCGCACAGAGGCAGAAACAGCCTCACTGATTAAGCAGCAACAGACAACACGAGGCATACTGTACTCACTTAGGGGCCTCGGAGCTCATCCCCACGGCTGGGCGTGCACCTCCGCTGACAGCAACAAACACCTCTAGGCTACGCTAAAATCTCTAGTAGTACACGATCTAAGGGCGGAGGCGTGGGGCTCAAATCGCGGCCGCCACGAACATCATCCTAGGTTGAAATCTAGCTCATCGCACACCGAACTGAACCCAGCAGCTCCCTCCAGCGTCAGGTGAGACGGATAAATCCAGCTAGCAGCAGACCCCGAGAGCGCTGCACCCGCACCTCCTCCTCCTGCATCAAAGGAAATCGCGAGCGAGAACCCGCATCAGAAGTCGCGCCGCGAACTGGTCGGCGATTCCGAGGCGAATCTGAGGGAGCTCGGAGCGGCGGACCGGACCGTACCTTGAGCGGCGCGGGGATCGGCGGGGCCGGCGTCGAGGCGGCTGGGCGCGGGCACGGCGGATTCGGTAGGGCGGGGATGGGCGGATTTCGAAGCTCCGATTGGCGAAGAAGAGTCTGTCAGGGCGTCGAGAGAGAGAGAGATCGAACAGGGATGATGGTGTGAGAGAAGGAGAGGAGAGAGAAATCATTTTTGGATGTGGGCTTTCACGTTTCCCCCCTCCACGTTGCACGCATTCGCTCTCCAGTCCCACGGTAGTAGGGCCCACGCGTCAGCGTCACGGGGAGAACTCGTGGACAGGAGGAGCCGAGCCCCGCCACGTCATCGTCCTCTCCCTCTTCTTGCTTCACCACGGAGACTTTGCTTCCATCTCCATCCCTCCACCACAACTCCAGAGAGAGAGACTGAGATCGGAGAGAGAGAATTTGTTTTTCTGCGCTGACGACTCTATCGGTGATGGTTGCGTTGGACTCGTCGGTGGCGGGCGTGGGCGGCGGAGGGGGCGAGGATGAGGACCAGACGGCGCGGGTGAGGAAGCCCTACACCATCACCAAGCTGCGCGAGAGCTGGACCGACCCGGAGCACGACAAGTTTCTCGAGGCTCTGGACATGTGAGTGCCCGACCTTACCCGGCTTTATTTCTTCGGACTGGCGGGCGGAGGAGCTCCGATCGAAGCACGATCTCTGTCTGAACCATAGGTTCACCTGGTTTTCGGGTTCAGAATCGCGCGTACACCGCCGTTGATATGTGATCCGCGTCGATCATCGTGTTGGATCAGCGAGCTCAGGATCCATTCTCACCATACTATTCACTAGGCTAGTTGCCCAGTTCGGAGTCTCGATCAGAAGTTGCGAACTCTGTTTGTAGACTTGTCAGGTGGGCGAGGAGGGAAGGTGCTTTCTCCTCCTGGTTCAGGGTGTTGCTCGGAAGTAGAATCTCTTCTCATGGGAGTAGTGATTAACTTCTTATCCTGTTACTTTTAACTTTTGATTTATAAATAAAGGCTGTGTGCATCACCATGATGCAGAGGCCGGGGCTATGCTCCCATTTCGGGGGAAAAAAACTGCTTATCCTGTTGATGTGATGCTCGATACCACAGTGTCGTGTTAAATTATCAGTTACGAATACATACTACCAACCATGGGTCCTTGTATGATTTCACTTTCTGAAGTTGTGCTGAATTGGATCAACATTGTGGGCTGGTGTTAGCATTAAGATTTGGGTAGCATTAAGTTCAGATAATGTGCGTGCAGCAAATGAGTGCTTGTAATACATTAAGGATACTCCTCGAGCAGCTCGTGTCATAACTGAAATGGGTCTATATTCTATCTTCATTGGTTATATCTCTTCGTCTTTTTGGATAACAGGTTCGACCGTGACTGGAGAAAGATTGAAGCATTTGTTGGCTCCAAAACTGTAATACAGGTATATATGCATGCTCTATTCTGCCCTCGATTTCTGCTTCACTTTGCTGTTTAGTTGGTTTTATCATCTGAAAAATATGTCAATCTGGTTATCGTCTGATAAAATATGTTCCGATAACTAAATGGACTTGCTCCTTTGTTGATTATTTGCATCGATGTACTAAACGATGATCTAAAAAACAGTTATTTTAACAGATCAGGAGCCATGCACAGAAGCACTTTTTGAAGGTTCAAAAGAATGGAACCGGTGAACATCTTCCCCCGCCTAGGCCAAAGAGGAAGGCGGCACATCCGTACCCACATAAAGCCTCAAAAAAGGGCAAGTATTTTTCAACCTGCATCTCACTAGCATGAGCATTTTTGTAATGAAAAATTAGTTCTAACTAGATATCTTGGAGCCTGCAGCCGCTATAGCTCTCTTGCCACAACAATCTTCCCATACTATTGAGCAAGGATGTGCTATACCTGTGGATGCATCTCTTGTTGGTACGAACACAAGTGCAAACGATGCATTTCCTTCCTGCGACAATGTTATTACCCAATGTTTTAGCCCAAGACATCCACAAGGTTTACAATTCTGTTAATTACCATAAATTCCATCTATGCTCAATATTTGGAAGGGCACTACTAACTTTAGGATGCAACAGATTCAGGTGGGGCAAATAATTGCTCTAGTAACATGCAGAGCCAATCTGGAATTTGGCCAACTTCTGACGCGATTGAGCAAGAAATTGTACTTCCAGCACTGCATGGTGAGATTCTTTTTGTACAGCATACGGTCATACAATTCACAACCCTATGGTGGCAACTGTTGCGGCGATGCTGAGATTCATTTAGTTATCTTTAGATGTATTGGGAATGAATGATGTGTGCAAATTCTGTTCCACTTGTTAACCTGCTGTCCAGTCAGGCACATTCTCATTTGATGGCCAATGCAAGGCAACCTGATTCAAAAAAAATACTTCCAAAATGAATGTATTGCAGTTAAACTTGCCATATTATTAACTCATAGCCTCATATTTTCTTATTTACATATTTGCTGGCTACATTTGAAATCGCAAAGTAAAAAATGGATAAAATTAGCTCAAATGAATATTGGTGCTAGGGCCTCTTCATGACTTACTGACCCTGCCGTCTTGTTTTCAGCATATTTTGCAGCTGTCATTCTTATGTCGCTGATTTAGTAACCTTAAATGTGTCTGTTGCACTACTGATTCATGCCAACTATAGATGCAATGGCACTTGCGCATGCTATCACACTTGCTCATAGCATCAGGGTATTGAACATGCTGGACACTTGATACTTTGATAGGACTGTAGGACCATGTCAGATACAGACTTAAGGATCTATTTTCCTTGGAATGAAAAGCGGCATTCTCTATTTTCGTATAAAATTTTAAGAAGTCTAACACAGGGATAAATATGTGATTTGGTGCAAAGATCTGTGAGGATACAAATCAGAATGTCATTGGTAAAACTGAAAGCCTGTTGTGAGCTTAAGTTTTAAGCCCTCAAAAGTATAGCTCCTCGCCTCCTTCAAGTTGATCTGCTTTTAGGTGGCCTTTATGAGGCGTGTAATGTCTGTGACTAACAAGCTCGGGCCAGTTCAATCCTGTTTTGGGTAAATTGCAATCATATGGGTCTTCTTTGCTAACTCTAGTTGTTATTTGTTAAACTCTAGCTGCTTAACTCTGTTAGAGGCTTCTGCAGTTGGTTTACCTTTGTTCTGTACTTCAGATTCTGCAAGTTACCATAATGTTTTATGTCTGGAAGATAAGTGCTGTTATTACCTTGTTAAATACCAAAATGGAATGGCGTACTATTATTTCATATCACCCTCTGATGTCCTTGATATTAATCACTGTATTTTCCTATTTGTTTCATCCGTTCCAGTTCTGACATGTATTTATTCTGGTGAACTTGCAGCCATGCCAGACTTTGCTCAAGTATACAACTTTCTTGGAAACATATTTGATCCAGAGACAGGTGGGCATTTGCAGAAGTTGAGAGAGATGGATCCTATTGATGCTGAAACAGTATGTCATTTGCTCATCTCCCCTTCAGAATTGATTCATCTATCCTGTTATAAACTACTATTACTTTCTGCAAGCATGAATGCCAGGCCATTTTGTTTCCATGTTTAGTGAAATCTCAGTAGTCACAAATGTCAGTGTGAACATGAAAACCTAGGAAGCTATTTCAGGTAGCTGGATTCTGTGGGATGTTCTTCAGTATCTTAGTTGTTGTGGTTCTTATAAATGCTGTTTTCATTAATATCTGTGGCTTCCGTGGACTTGGCCCAAACATGTTATTTTTGTTCCACTTTGTGCACAGCATTTTCAGATGCTTACTTTGTTCATTCTGTTGATAGTTGATATCCTATTGTTAGCTTACTTTGTTCATTCTGTTTACAGTTCATATATATTGTTAGCTAAGTTAGCTTTTGCTACCTAACTATTATATTTTAGTTATATTGATTTTTGTATGGGCTGATCTCCAGGCACTACTACTGATGAAAAATCTGTCGATGAACATGTCTAGCCCAAACTTTGAGGCGCATGTATGTACTCAAATCCTTTTCTTTTATGTCGCTTGCTTTTGATATTTAGTGTGTGAGACAATGTAGCTGTCTAGATATGTTGTAAACGAAGTAGCCGGCTGACAGTACTGCTGTCTAGCTATTTTGTGTACCCTAATTTGTGGCAATGCATCTTTCAAAAAAAATTGTCCCAACGTGCCGTCTTCCATGGAATCCGACTGACCATATCCCAAACTTTTGCAGAGGAGGTTGCTCTCGTAGACTGGACACATGGTGCCGGCATGGACCATGTCAAGCATGGGAAATCTGGGGTCAACTCACGCTCTTCACCTTCCACTTATGTAATTTCTGTTCACTCATTCTGACTTCTGAGTAAGGGGTGCCCATTCGTGCTCGGAATATTGGTTCTTTCACTAAGCGCATGAATCGCTCTACAGGGTAACGAGCAAATGAGTAAACAAGTGCATTGTTGTCAGCACGGGGAGAGTACCACGGCATGCTTGAGTGTGGAACGGTAGTGCCATGTCGTAGTGTCGCGTATGTGTGTACATAGTTCTTAATAGTGCTCTTGAATCCAACTTTGGGATTATTTTGTTCTGACTATATATTGAGCAGTCGGTGTTATGTCAGGAATATATGTATTCGGATGTATGTATGATATGTTGTTTGAGGCGCTTTTGTTACCACAACACTTGTAACCCTGTCACTGCCAGATTCGCCCAAGTTGCCGTTGATTGGCGAAAATCTTCGGCATACGATTTGCCCAGTGCTACCCTCAACCAGTTGCTACTCCCTCCGTTCTAATTTAATTGACTTGCTATGTAACACTAGATATATCCAAATATGATGCATAGCAAGTCAAATTAATTTGAACGGAGGGAGTAGGTGTTTGCCGAGTGCCCGCTGCGTGGCACAGGCAACGTGGTATGACTACCACCCGGTTAAAAAAAATGACGGTGAGTGATGAAAAAAAAGCGACGGATGGGTGGAAAACGATGTTGGGTAGTTTTTTTAAAAACGCTGCAAACTTGTTGAACAGGACAAAAATAATAATTAGCACAGTTGTGGCTGAGGGCATCAGTTGCGTGGTGGAGTAGCTCGTCGTCGAGTGCTTCGGTGGAGGTAGCCGGTCGCGTGTGGAAGAAGTCGTTGTCAAAGGTTTGTTCATGCACGGAGGCTAGAAGCATATGGTCGAAGGCGTCGGTGGAGAGCTTGAGTAGAGTAAGAGAGAGATCGAGATGGTGGGCTAGAAGAAAGAAAGAAAGAAAGGTGATCGAGTCGGAACGCGGACGTTTGGCTCTCGGGCACACTGCTGCCTCTTTTTTGAATTTTTTGAAAATCGTACTTTTTTGCTTCAAAAAAATCTGAAAAAATTCAGACAGCAAGATATACATGTTCTGAAGGTGCGCAAGAAATTTCGTAAGAAAAAAATAAAATTTGTGGCATACAGAAAAAAGACAAATGTCTGACAGAAAATCCATACTATTGTCTGTCAGAAATTTGTTCTTTTTATGTAGCTCGTAATACGATTTGTTTTCCTCAAATGATTTGTACCGTGCGTAGAGGACATGCATATACATCAGCTAGTATTTTTTTGGATTTTTTTGAAATCGTCAAAAAAAATCAAATTTTTTTTAACACGCGGGAGCACTGGTGCCCGAGCTCCAATGTGGTTTTCCGGATCGAGGAGTAGGTACCATCGATTTTTATCGGGGGTGGTGTGGTGTCCCCTTGTACGCCTTCCTACCGTGTGCACCGCCGCCGCTAGTCAATGCTGCCCTCACGTCGACGTGTCCTCCGCTAGTCAACGCTGTCGTCGTGTGATGTGAGGCCGAAGCCATCACCTCCATCCTTGAGCAACAGTAAGCCTTGCAACGACTCGAACACGACCCCTCTTTTTCGAGGTTGTCGACACAGCCGTGTGGGAGGAGTGGCGGACCTCCTTGTCTCTTGTGTGGTGGCCGATGGGTGAAAGAGATCTAGAATGGGTGGCACGGTGATTGTGAGGGAGTGGGGTGGGGGCGGAGTAGAGATGAGATGGCTATGGGCTGCATGGGATGCCACATTTTCGTTAGTTGTTTTGCGATCCCGTTTGTTTAATAGGAACAAAGTTATTCAGAAGAATTATAAAAACTGTGTAATTACAGAAAAATAACTGTCTCTTAAAATTAGATCAGCGGGTTTTATTTTGGTAATTTATTGTGATGGAAATGGTGAAAAAACATAGAATAAGGTGTGCACGGCTCTTTCAGCGTCAAAATTCATGTTTATCATTTTTCATAACAACTTGTACGCACTCCATCCCAAACGATTGCATTTTCTTCATTTTCTTTGTTTCTTTTTATGAATTACTTTAGAAAAATCAGCCGAAGTTCATTTGAATAAGCAAACATAGTTAGAAAGTGAGAAAATTATTAAAACTTGGCCATTCACCATCCATTGTGGCCTACTCTGTAAGAAAATTGGAGAGGTCATTTTGCACCATATACTTTACACCTGCTTCACAAAAAATCATTTTTAAACTAAAAGTTGGAAGCTATTTTTGGTGCTATTGTTTTGCATGCCAACATTCACGTACGTGTGTGCCAATATGGTCACATTATCATGACTATGCCACCTACTCTGACCTTGGTCCCACAAAGTATGAATATTCATAGATGAATTCATGCTAGACCTTTTGTGATGTGTTTTACAAAATATGGCAAAATCCATGTTTATAAATTTTGTAGTAACTAGTACACATAAAAGGACTTCATGCCAAAAGTTTTTTCTTTTTCTTAATTTTCTTCGATTTTCTTCAAAAAGGGTCAAAATCATGAGCGAAACACATTCATAGCAAGGGCATGAATATTTCAACACCCTTTGTGGCTATCTCATAGAATTCTACTTGGGTATCTTAAAAGTATTTTTTTCAATTTATAGTTCATATTTGAATTACTTTGGAGAAGTGACCCATCCTTGGTGCGGTCCACACTCCACAGGAGGATGACAATTCTCCAAGCCAGCTGAAAGGAGATTTTCAAAGTTCAAATTATTGAAACCTATTTGAAATCTGTAAAGTCACATTCTATGCGTCGAGAAGAAATTATTGGATCAGATTGATATTGATCGCATCATCAATAACTGTGCATCTAGAAATGTAATGAGATTTTTTTTTTTGGATAAGTTGAAACTGTAATACACCTCCATCATAGTGAAATTACGTTTTTGTGCGTCTGTGATTTTTTGTGCAAGGTTTTTTCTTGTAAAAAGTATGTGTCTCGTTTCTCTCCTTTCATCTCTATGTTTTACTAATTTATACTAGAGGGCACCAAATTTTATCTTCGCTCTCAGGACCCGGAATCTCAGGACCGGCTCTACAAAGGGTGTTGTAGGTGCCAGACACGAGCGAGGCAGAGAAGTGGAGAGCTTCCTCGTGGCCAAGGTTCACCCGCTTGAAAAGAGATAATTTGATCTTGTGGATTTTGTCACGTTTCCATTCCACTTGAAAACGCATGTTCATTAATTACTCTGTTCTTGCAGGACATGAATCATATTCCTCCCTATCCACACACCTCAACAAAGTAGCGGACAATACATGCAAATTTCAACTGGAATGATATGCGTAGAGTAGCCAAACACAGAACCTAGCCTGCAAACATGGCTTGCAAATTAATCAGTCATACTCTTTCCGTTTCTGAATATAAGATGTTTTAGATTTTCACAGATTCGTATGCATCTAGTCTTGTTTTAGTGTGCATATTCACTCATTCTATTCCGTATGTAGTGCACATTACAAAAGCTAAAACATCTTAATAATTAGGAACGGAGGAAGTATATGCTACCTTATATTTATCATCCCAAGGTTGGATGAATGGGGTTCTCCATTCCATGAACCAGTCCAATATACAAATGCCACACTAGTTTCTTTCTTTCTTGCTCTACTAGTTACCAGAATCATGTGCTCCTTCATCCATTTACTGTTTGTTAATGTTCATGTTGCTGCAAATGCCGCATGAGATTCTCCACACAGAATAAAAAAATGAAAAGAAAGTCATAGGAATGTTGATGCTGAAACCTATCCTTAATAAAACGGCACTACTACTTACGAGAGCTCTATAAATCGGCTATGGAGCCTGGGAGGAGGACACAGATCGAGCAACGCAGCTGGCCATGGGATGCGACCAATGCGACCTCACCGTTGCCGGTCGCATCAGTTGCGGCAACTGCGTGGTTGAACTGGCAGTTAATTTTGGTGGGTTATTTAACGGGGGAGAAACCGGCGGGGGCGGGGGCGGCGGCAGGGCGGCAGTTGTGCCCCCGAGGCTGGCTGACCGGAGCAACCAGCGGGCACTACTAGTGGGCATCAAGTACAGAGGCAGGCGTAATTAAGCTGGACGGACCCATTAACGATGTCAGGTTCATGAAGATGCTTCTCTGCGAGAAGTTCAAATTCCCATCCGACTCCATGCTCGTCCTGACTGGTGAATCAATACTACTCCCTTTGTTCCAAATTAGTTGACTTGTATTTTTATAAATATGGACGTATCTATACTTGTTTAGTGTCTAGATACACTATCTCTAAAACAAATGTGTGTCAATTAATTTGGAATGGAGGGAATATTAGTTCCAAACTTCCGGGATCTAACGTTGCCATGCATGGGGTTGGGTGTTAGACGATGACGACGAGCGTGACCCCAGAATGCGGCCAACAAAGGCCAACTTCCTGCGTGGCATGCGGTGGCTGGTGGAGGGATGCTGCTCCGGGGACTCCCTCGTCTTCCACTTCTCCGGCCACGGCGACAAGGTCCATCCTCGAGGAGACCGATGAGGAGGAGGAGAGCTACTACAAGACCATCTGCGCACTCGACGGCGATATCGCCGACGACGAGATCAACAAGACCATCGTCCGTCCGCTAGTGAAGGGCGTCATGCTCCACGCCATCGTCGACTCCTGCCACAGCGACACCGTCCTGGATCTCACGAACATTTGGCACATCAGAAGGTAGTCTCACAAGTCACAACACATATGTACTACTTCTACATATTTCCCTACCAAGAGATCGAAGAGACTCTGATTAATTGGTTTCTGCCTGGATCTGGTTTTGGAGGAGCGGGCATCATGAATGGGAGGATGACGTTGGCAGAAGGAGCCCCAAGGGCGGCCGCGCGATCATGATCAGTGGCGGCTCCGACCGCCAGGACGCCTACGAGTACGGCAGCTACGGCGGTTTGGTCATGGCGGCGGCGATGACCGAGCCTCGCCCCCTCACCTACGGCCGCCTCCTCACGGTGGTGAAGGCAAACGTCCACAACATCAGCCGTGGCCGCTGTACGCCCTGCCCGCGTCCGTCTCCAAGGTCAACAACTACAGCGGCGTGCTGGCGCCTCAGTTGTCTTCTTCGTACCAGTTCGACATCAACGGGAGAAACTTTACGCTCTAAGTAAATATGGCAGTGGCCCGAGTGGGCGAGCGACGATGCCACCTTAATAGTAAGAGTGCCACTACTGGATGGTCTTCTCCTTCGTATGTTACTAAATGTCTGTTGTGAATGCCAACCTAAGCTGATTATGCATTGTCTTCGTGGTGAGGCCATGATGCCTGGTCCGAGGATGGTCTATCAACAAGTCCATCTTGCAGCCCATTCAACTATTTAGTACTATGATTACTAGCTATGTGCCCGGCCGCGCATTGGGGCGAGATAAAAAGAACATTTTAACATATCTCAAACAATCTTTCATAATTCTTGAACACGAAGACACGTATGGTTTTCAATTATATGGTGGAATTTTTGCTCTTACATCTCCCTCCATCTAACGGCATCTCTAGCCGAACTCTCAAAATCGGTTAGAGGAGTAGATTTTCCGTTTTACTTCTCTAAACCACTCCTAGCTGATCCCCTAAGAAATTCAGAGTAAAATTATTAGAGTTGGCCCCAAAGGACAGCCCAACTATCCCACTGTGGGCTTGCACCACCATTCAGAGAGGTAGAATTTGGTGTCCATCTCTTTTCGGCCCATACATTGGCGATGGTTTGCGGTGGTGACTTATTGTTTGTTGAATGTAGTGTGGTGGAGACGGATGTGGCCGATTTCATGTCTCAATTGGACCGTTCACATGCCCTTGGCTCGATGATCTCAACTATGATACGATGTAGGATGGTGGAGGAGGATGATTCCGTTGATACACAAGGAAGCAATAATAGATCAATGACACAAAATTATGGCACCGGAGAAGATATTTCTTTGTGCCATGCTTGGTTGAATTTTTCACTTGATGCCTCGGGTTAAACAAAGGATAAGTTTTGGTATATTGAGGAGTACTATTCCAACATCGTCCTCGTCCCATCAAACTGCACTGAAAGTTCTCTAGGATACTGTTGCAGGCACTATCCAAGAGCAATCCAACCGATGTTCCGGTTGTGTTGATTAAGGAACCTTGCACCACCAAGAGGGTACGGTGCCTATCACAGAGTATATGCCTACCATCCAAGAGCACTAAGAGACGCGACAAGAACAACGAAAACAAGAGCTTCACATTGCTACAAAGAATTAGGGGGCGACGAAAAGTGGACGTGTAGGAACTACCAGACCATGCCGAAGATTTCACGGATTAGCATTTTCGTTGAATCTGATTGGGAGGAGGATAAAACCCTCACAACAGGGCAGATTGGAAACATATTGCAATGAGAAGAACATGAGAGGAGACATCGGCGCCTACAAGGATGAGCTTTGTGCTATGACTGATACCAAGAAAGGGGCAAGACTAGCTTGCGCGCGCGCAACCGCTCGTGCGGTTTCCGATAGCCGCACGTGTGGTTGTCGAGAGGAAGAAGACGGTTGCGCCACCACCACCAACGCCGGCGGCGCTTTCGCGATCGCCTCGCCGCCCCGCCCTCCTCGAACCGCGGCCTCCGCCGGTCCGCCGACGATCCCTCTAAGCTCCCCGCACACGAAGCTCGTCATCGGCGAGAACCCCACCCCCACCCCGTGCGTTAAGTCCATCCTCGATGGATCGCCGGCGTCGTCTCGGCCTGGGTCTCTGTCGCCGTGCATTTCGCGTGGGGAAAAAGAAGGCGAGAAAGAAGATAAGGAGGAGGAAGGCCACGTGGGTGGGTCCCACCCACGTCCCATCCACGCGCTGTCCGCTGTGCGTGCACGAGACCGAGCTGGCTCGCGCTCGACAAGAAGCATTTCCGCCGAGAAAGCATTGCTGGCCGATAAGAAATAACAAGGCTACGTCCACTGTCCACACATAGCCGACAAAACTGAGGCCCCATATTCCAGTGCACAGCCCAGCCCAGCACCATTTTCTTCTAATTTTCCTTTCAGCTCCCTGAGTGCTTTTTGCTGGGCCAAATCTCCTACAGGCGATTGCCTAGCGGTAGTACGGCAGTCCCATTCCCAATCAACGGCTTTTGTTGATCAATCGATCATGGATCTGTTTTGCCTGCTTGCTGCCTGCGTGCCACACATCGACGCCCCCTCGCCCACAGTGAATTTTGACAAAAATAACCCTTTTTTGAAACTTCAACAAAAAATAACCCTTTTTTCGAAAAAATTCTGAAACTAACCCTTTTGTGTGGCTCCCGCACCGGGGGCGCCACACCTTCATGTGCAACTCCCCAGGCTGGGGAGCCACACCTTCATGTGCAACTCCCCAGTCTGGGGCGCCACACCTTCATGTGCAACTCCCCAGGCTGGGGAGCCACACCTCTGCCAGCGTGGCAAAGCAGGCCCAGCCTGGGTTAAGTAGCGCCGAACACTGGGGCGCCACACATTCATGTGTGGCGCCCCAGGCTGGGGAGCCACACATGCTAATTAAAATAAATTTTTCTAAGTCCTAGAATTTGTTAAAACGAGAGAAAAGTTCATGCATAATTAACAAAGCAAATGAAGTCCAAAAGTGGAAATTCCAATTGGCCATTGTTAAGCATGTTGTAAATATCCAGAAACATATTTTCAACAATTTTTATAAAATGTGCAAGGCTAGGAAAACATGCTAAACATATGGTATCTTTCTGTTTTTCTCTGTTTTCAAAACTCTCTGTTTTTCTGTCTTATTTTCTTGCCACAAAAACAAGCATGCATCTATTGTTTCCAAAACTCCAAAATTTAATCCAAGGGCATGGATTGGTAGTCCATACACCAGAGAACAATGTCAAGCACAAAAATCACTAAATTGGATATTTTAGCTACATAAAATCATAGGCTAAAAACAGGTAGTTGGGTAGGTTTTCAGGGAAAAATCCCTATTGGAAAAATAATCATAGAAAAACCCACACAAACCACAATGCATTTTTGGTTTCTTTGATGCTACCTTGTTAGATGACATTGCCAAGTTAAGATCAAGTATGATCCAAGACTTTGGGCAAAAATCTCTTAAGGCATCATAATGAAAAATGGCAGAACACAGGAAAAACTCAGGAAGAAAAACTAGGGTGAGTTCATGAAAAATTTAAATTGGCTTGAAAACAAAACACTCCTTGCATTGCATAGATGATTGCAACAAAAACTTGTTCAACCAAGCAAAACATTAGGCAAATAAAAGTTTTTGTTGGCTCAAAAATTTGGGTCCTACTGCCACTACACAAGGGCAAAATTTGGGCTGTGACAGATCTTCCCCCCTTAAAATGAATCTCGTCCCCGAGATTCGCAAGCGGGTACTAAGAGAGTGTAACCAAACATCAGCATGTGTATATTTAGGATTAAAATTATTAGGGTAGTATTTTCCTAGAATTTCCTAGTTAATGGGATTTGTTTTAGGAGAAAATCTTTAGTGTGACATTGTTTTGGATAATTTTGTTAGAACATCAGTAGCATGTCATTTTGATACTGGTTTGATAGCATGTCACCCTAGATGCATATTACTTTTCATTAGCCAAGCATGATTAGATAGGATTGTGTTTTGGAATAATTAGGACCCACTAGCATGAATAGATTTTGTGTGTAGTTTATGTTTTAGTGATTTTTACAAATGACCAGAGGGTATTTAACCTCTTTATGCTTTGGTATGATAGTGGAACACCCACTGATTCCATTACATGAATAGAAACCAAAAATGCATTGTGGTTTGTGTGGGTTTTTCTATGATTATTTTTCCAATAGGGATTTTTCCCTGAAAACCTACCCAACTACCTGTTTTTAGCCTATGATTTTATGTAGCTAAAATATCCAATTTAGTGATTTTTGTGCTTGACATTGTTCTCTGGTGTATGGACTACCAATCCATGCCCTTAGATTAAATTTTGGAGTTTTGGAAACAATAGATGCATGCTTGTTTTTGTGGCAAGAAAATAAGACAGAAAAACAGAGAGTTTTGAAAACAGAGAAAAACAGAAAGATACCATATGTTTAGCATGTTTTCCTAGCCTTGCACATTTTATAAAAATTGTTGAAAATATGTTTCTGGATATTTACAACATGCTTAACAATGGCCAATTGGAATTTCCACTTTTGGACTTCATTTGCTTTGTTAATTATGCATGAACTTTTCTCTGGTTTTAACAAATTCTAGGACTTAGAAAATTTTATTTTAATTAGCATGTGTGGCTCCCCAGCCTGGGGCGCCACACATGAAGGTGTGGCGCCCCAGTGTCCGGCGCTACTTAACCCAGGCTGGGCCCGCTTTGCCACGCTGGCAGAGGTGTGGCTCCCCAGCCTGGGGAGTTGCACATGAAGGTGTGGCGCCCCAGACTGGGGAGTTGCACATGAAGGTGTGGCTCCCCAGCCTGGGGAGTTGCACATGAAGGTGTGGCGCCCCCGGTGCGGGAGCCACACAAAAGGGTTAGTTTCAGAATTTTTTCGAAAAAAGGGTTATTTTTGGTTGAAGTTTCAAAAAAGGGTTATTTTTGTCAAAATTCACTCGCCCACAAGCACAAAAGGACAGCATGGAGAACGCTCAGCCACATGCCCGCCCAGGCGCCCACCCAGGGTGGCAGCCGTCTGTTCGGCAGGCCGCCCCCAAGTGCGTGTTCGTCGCCGTGCTCCCATTAGGCCTGGCTAATATTTGCGGGTTAAGGTTTGCATGATCTTCTTAAGTTAACTTATCTTGACATGTCCAAATTTTGATTGATGTAGTGTTTGAATTAATGTTAGTATATTTTTATGTTTATAAATCCGAAAGAATCATGTCTTCTCAAAATAGAAATTTCAAATATTTAAGTTTTTAATTAAGTGAATATGTGGTTTCGTTTGAAAAAAAGTAGGGCCCCATTTTGATTTTCGTACATGGGCCCCCAATTTCTGGAGACGACACTAAATAAAAATCAGCGTTGTAATAAATCGCCTGGCCTCTGCCGTGCCTGCTAATTAGCAAATCAGACTTTTCTTATGGTGACAGTAGAATCAATACAATATAAATCTACTGGAGCTTAATTAGAGCCATGCCGCAAATGTTGGCTATAAAATCTTTTTTTTGCTCCAACATTAACCCAAACAACTAGTAGGCAAGAACACAAAAGCTAGGAGACAGGCAAAAACCGTCTACCACGTTCTATTGAGCAACACTAGAAACATAAAGGCAACTAGAAAGATATCTCGCGGGTTGCAGCGGTGATTTTTTCTAAAAAAAATATTTTATAAAAGGAAGGATATTTGAATCATGAAATAGAAATAGAAAAAAAATCAGGAATATGCATGATTTTATTTGCCACATTAGTCGAGAAGATAAATTTAATCATCGTGACATATTCGTATATTTAACTGCTAAAAATGATTATGTTGAATTGTATGGCTATTTTTTTATTAATGTGAATAGATTGCATGCATGAATAGATTTTAATTAATAAATGTGGGATGCCATGGATAAATGAATGACTCAAATAGTGGATGATATGTATACCTTGCATGTAGAGATAAACTAATTTAATGCATGTTAATGAAGTTTTGTCTTATAAAAAGTATAGATAGATATAATGTGGCCACTAGTACCACCAGATTGAGCTCCTAGCAATTTCATCTCTATCTAAATATTCTCGTAGGGTTCGTAACATGAGTCCAATGTTGTACATGCTAGCTTCGAAACGATTTCCCCAAAAGGCCACATACGCGCCAAGACCACGACGAAGATCCTTCTCCTCCGTCTCGTCCTACCAGCCCTTCGCTGTGGCTGGGCGCCGTGGCGGCCCGCCGGAAGGCCAGCGTCACAAAGCTCATCTACAGCGATTGTAACTCGAGACCATGCATGAGGGCAGCGTACGTCAACATGTTCCCGCATACACGATCCTTCCTCCTTCGAGCCATGTGCATCCTATTTTCCACGATTCTCAGCTGAAGTTGTGCAGCTCCCTTCTTCCATCTCTAAACTCTCACAAGAACAAGAAGACAGGTAGTTTTGGCGTCGGATTGCCTCCCACAGCCCAATTCTTTTTTTAATAAAGAGCTTTATCTCTTCTCTGCTGGAATTTTGGTGTTGGGCTGTATTTGGGCCACAACCTGAAAAGCCCAACTATTAAATTTGAAATTCCCATTTGGCCCATTTATTTGGCTGGCTGTGTGTGTACGTGAAAGCAACCTTTAGCCCCATACTGCTAGCTAAGAGAGTGCTGCACCACTTTATATAGTGAGCTGTGCTAGCACTTGGTAAGCATGTGAGAACAGGAAGGCTCTCTCGTGCGCACTCCTCCTCCTCCGTCGCCGTCCGTCCGTCTCGTCACGACACACCGCGGGTTGCGGGAATCTCGCCGAGCCGAGCTTATATTTTTGCAGTCCGGGAAATTTATTGAGTTATTGATTAATCATTAACGGACGCTTTTGCCGTTTCCGTTTGGTGGAGACGTTACCGACTCAATCGTGGGCTGCAGCCCACGTCCTACCCGACCGCTCTATATATTGCTTGGGCGAACCCTAGCCGCCATACACGCAACACATGGTCGCTCGCCGCCCTAGTTCCAGAACCTTGCGCCGCCGTCTTCCAAGTCTTCTCCATCCCGTCTTCCGGCGTGCACCGGTTGAAGGGACAGCAGGCCTCCGGAACCCCGCCTCTTGTGATCCTGTACGGGAGAGGGGCGATCAGGTTTTTGGGGAGCGCACTCGCGCGACTGCTGGCTTCGAGTTCTTCCCCAACGACGACTTCTTCCCCGACATCGCCAACCTCTTCATCGACAACATGGGCGACACCGGGGCCGCTGCTGCTACTGCCGCTGCAACGTATGTCCTCTTGATCTTCTTGTTTGATATGCTGCTAGAGTTCCTGCTTGTGGTAGTTGCTCTAGATTCGTTCGGCTTGTCTACGTTTTAGTAGATCGCATGATTAGTTTAATTCTGGTTATTCTAGTCATATCATGTTTACTATTTTCGTGGATTAAATCTACTGCTAAATTGCTTATATATTCAACAATCCAAAAACCTGATTATAGGCAATTTGTATCGCCTGGCTTTCTCGCGTCGACGAAGCCGTTTCCCTTCAAAGGTGTCCTGTACAAACGGTGGCGCATGAGAGCAGTCTACTGGTTTCAGAACAGTAACTGCTATGCTGCCACCAAAGGCAAACCTGAGGGCGAGCTTAATCCTGAACAACAGGAAGCTTTTGAGAAGCTCGATACTCTGTTTAAGAGTGCCCTTCTGAGTATCCTTGACGATTCCATCGTGGATTCGTATATGTCCTTTGACACTGGCAAGGGCATGTGGGATGCGCTCGAGGCCAAATTTGGGGCCTCGGACGCGGGCAGCGAGTTGTACGTCATGGAGCAATTCTATGACTACAAGATGACTGATGAGCGTTCTGTTGTACAACAGGCTCATGAGATACAGTCGCTCGCAAAGGAACTTGAGCACTTCAAGTGTAACTTACCGGACAAGTTTGTCGCCGGTGGCATTATCGCCAAGCTTCCATCTTCATGGAGCAACTTTGCTACTTCTCTGAAACACAAGAGACAAGAGTTTTCCGTTTCGGATCTCATTGGGTCGCTTGATGTGGAAGAGAAGGCGAGAGCGAAGGATACACGTGCTCGAGTTGCCGAGGCTGGTTCTAGTGCCCATGTGGTACAGAAGAAGAACTACCAGCCGCCCCACAAGTCCAAATTTAACAAGGGTAACTCTGGGGGTAAAGGCAAGTCTGATGGACGGTTCAAACCGTCACAGCCTACCAACTTCAAAAGAACAACAACAAACCGAGGAAAGGATCATGCCATGTATGTGGTGATCCGGAGCACTGGGCACCTCGATGTCCCAACCGCCATGAGCTGCGCGGATCTGAGAACAAAGGCAAGACTGCCAATGTTGTTATTGGTGACACCGAGATGAAGGAATCTGGGTACGGTATTTCCCACCATCCTTTCAGTTTGTCATTCTCCTGACTGGTTGATTGACACTGGTGCTAATGTACATGTTTGTGCTGATGCCTCGATGTTCTCTTCTTACCAGATCACAGGGACTGCCCCCGTGCTGATGGGGAACAATTCACATGCTTCTGTTCGTGGTGTTGGTACGGTCGATCTGAAGTTTACTTCGGGGAAGACCGTGCGCCTGAAGAACGTTCATCATGTGCCCTCCATCAATAAGAATCTCGTCAGCGGATCACTTCTGTGTCGAGATGGTTATAAGTTGGTTTTCGAGTCCAATAAAGTTGTAATTTCCAAGTATGGACAATTTGTTGGTAAAGGCTATGAGTGCGGAGGCTTGTTCCGCCTCTCCTTGTCAGACTTTTGTACTAAAGTTATTAATAATATTTGTCGTGAAATTGAGCATAATATCTGGCATTCACGACTTTGTCATATTAACTTTGGTGCCATGACGCGGCTAGCTAGTTTGGATTTAATTCCGAAATTCACTACTGTCAAAGGTTCCAAGTGTCAAGTATGTGTGCAAGCTAAGCAACCTCGCAAGTCCCATATGACTGCGGAGGCAAGAGACTTGGCACCACTGGAACTTATACATTCTGATCTTTGTGAGATGAATGGTGTGTTGACAAAAGGCGGAAAGAAATATTTCATGACGCTTATTGATGACTCCACTAGATACTGTTATGTGTATCTTCTGAAATCAAAAGATGAGGCTTTTAACTACTTCAAAATCTATAAAGCTGAAGCAGAGAACCAACTTGATCGGAAAATTAAACGATTGAGGTCCGACCGTGGTGGAGAGTATTTTTCCAATGAGTTTGATTTGTTTTGTGCGGAACACGGAATAATCCATGAGAGGACGCCTCCCTACTCGCCTCAGTCAAATGGGGTGGCCGAAAGAAAGAACCGAACTCTAACTGATTTGGTTAACGCCATGTTAGACACTTCGGGTCTCTCCAAGGCATGGTGGGGGGAGGCTTTATTGACAGCTTGTCATGTCCTAAACCGAGTTCCCATGAAAACGAAAACTGTTTCTCCTTTTGAGGAATGGGAAAGGAAAAATACGAGACTCTCTTACTTTCGAACTTGGGGTTGTTTGGCGAAAGTCAATATACCAATTCCCAAGAAGCGCAAGCTTGGACCAAAAACTGTGGATTGTGTTCTTCTGGGCTATGCTTTTCATAGCGTTGGCTATAGAGTTTTGGTGGTAAAATCTGAGGTACCCGACGTTCACGTTGGTACAATTTTAGAGTCGAGAGATGCGACTTTCTTTGAGGAAATCTTTCCGATGAAGGATACCTAGCTCATCAAATCAGGAGATACCTAATACATCTAGTCAGGAATTGGTTGATATTCCTGATCCCACCACTTCGATAGAACACACTGATAATTGTGGAGGATGACAATGAAGTTCCTATTAGGAGCAAGAGACAGAGGATTGCAAAATCCTTTGGTGATGATTTCATTGTGTACCTTGTGGATGACACACCCAGTACCATTTCAGAAGCCTATGCATCTCTTGATGCTGACTACTGGAAGGAAGCTGTCCGTAGTGAGATGGATTCCATCTTAGCTAACGGAACCTGGGAAATCACTGATCGTCCTTATGGGTGCAAACCTGTAGGATGTAAGTGGGTGTTCAAGAAAAAGCTTAGGCCTGATGGTACTATTGAGAAGTACAAGGCACGACTTGTGGCCAAGGGTTATACCCAGAAAGAAGGTGAAGACTTTTTGATACTTACTCACCTGTGGCTAGACTGACCACGATTCGAGTGCTACTTTCATTGGCTGCCTCGCATGGGCTTCTCGTTCATCAAATGGACGTGAAGACAGCTTTCCTAAATGGAGAGTTAGACGAGGAAATTTACATGGATCAGCCTGATGGTTTTGTAGTACCTGGTCAGGAAGGAAAGGTGTGCAAGTTGTTGAAGTCTTTATATGGCCTAAAACAAGCTCCTAAGCAATGGCATGAAAAGTTTGAGAGAACTTTGACTGCTGCAGGTTTCATTGTAAACGAATCTGACAAGTGTGTGTACTATCGCTATGGTGGGGGCGAGGGAGTTATTCTCTGTCTGTATGTCGATGACATACTGATCTTTGGAACCAATCTTGATTTAATCAAGGAGGTTAAGGATTTCTTATCTCGTTGTTTTGAGATGAAGGATCTAGGAGTAGCTGATGTTATCTTGAACATCAAGCTGCTGCGAGATGGTGATGGTGGGATTACACTGCTTCAGTCCACTATGTGGAAAAGGTATTAAGTCGTTTCGGGTATGACGACTGTAAACCCTCTCCGACACCATATGATCCTAGTGTGTTGCTTCGAAAGAACCAACAGACTGCTAGAGATCAACTGAGATATTCTCAATTATTGGCTCGCTTATGTATTTGGCTTGTGCCACGAGGCCTGACATCTCTTTTGCTGTAAGCAAGTTGAGCCGGTTTGTTTCTAATCCGGGAGATGATCATTGGCATGCGCTCGAGAGAGTTATGCGTTATTTAAAAGGCACTGCGAGCTATGGAATTCACTACTCCGGTATCCAAGAGTACTGGAGGGTTATAGTGATTCCAATTGGATATCTGATGCTGATGAGATTAAGCCACGAGTGGTTATGTGTTTACACTCGGTGGTGGAGCTGTTTCCTGGAAGTCTTGCAAGCAGACCATCTTAACGAGGTCAACTATGGAAGCAGAACTCACAGCATTAGACACAGCCACTGTTGAAGCAGAGTGGCTTCGAGAGCTTTTGATGGACTTACCTGTGGTTGAAAAACCAATACCCGCTATCCTTATGAACTGTGATAATCAAACTGTGATTCACAAGATTAAAAGTTCTAAGGATAATATGAAGTCATCAAGGCATGTGAAGAGGAGATTGAAATCTGTCCGAAAATTAAAGAACTCCGGAGTCATTGCGTTGGATTATATCCAAACGTCTAAGAATTTGGCAGATCCCTTCACAAAGGGTTTATCACGTAATGTGATAGATAGCATCGAGGGAGATGGGTTTGAGACCCACGGTATGAGTTGTCCACAGTGGTAAACCACTCTATGTGATCGGAGATCCCGTGAATTAGAAGTGGGTGACAAGCTGTTGGACAGCTGAGAGGAGGGTATCCTTATATTTTACCATCCCACTCCGTATAGATGCAATACTCTCCTGATCTGCATGGCAGGTTGATATTTATATATCTTAATGTATTCCAAGCGGCTTACTTTTATAAGCGGAGATGTTGCCCTGCAGAACATCTCTTGAGGAATACACCTATATGAGCCTGACTGTTAAACGTCGCAGTCCGTGAGAGTTGGGTGCTCTTTAGTAAACTCATGAAAGGTCTCGGAGTATGACGCATACGCTCCACCCGCGGGGAAGCCTTGCGGTAGCCCAGTATCGGTAAAGGACTTGTGTGAAACTAGATTTGCAGCAAACTTGTAGTTCAAGGCATAGTCCACTATTCAAGTTGCGGTCTAGCGTAGCATTAGTTCTAAGTGGTGTTCAACTTAACAGTCTCCACTAAACACCGGTATATAAAACAATGTTTTGGAACAAACGTGGTATGATGTGCCAATGAGACTTTGTGGGGGATTGCTGGAATTTTGGTGTTGGGCTGTACTTGGGCCACAGCCTGAAAAGCCCAACTACTAAATTCGAAATTCCCATTTGGCCCATTTATTTGGCTGGCTGTGTGTGTACGTGAAAGCAACCTTTAGTCCCATACTGCTAGCTAAGAGAGTGCTGCACCACTTTATATAGTGAGCTGTGCTAGCACTTGGTAAGCATGTGAGAACAGGAAGGCTCTCTCGTGCGCACTCCTCCTCCTCCGCCGCCGTCCGTCTCGTCACGACACGCCGCGGGTTGCGGGAATCTCGCCGAGCCGAGCTTATATTTTTGCAGTCCGGGAAATTTATTGAGTTATTGATTAATCATTAACGGACGCGTTAATTGTTTTGCCGTTTCCGTTTGGTGGAGACGTTACCGACTCAATCGTGGGCTGCAGCCCACGTCCTACCCGACCGCTCTATATATTGCTTGGGCGAACCCTAGCCGCCATACACGCAACACATGGTCGCTCGCCGCCCTAGTTCCAGAACCTTGCGCCGCCGTCTTCCAAGTCTTCTCCATCCCGTCTTCCGGCGTGCACCGGTTGAAGGGACAGCAGGCCTCCGGAACCCCGCCTCTTGTGATCCTGTACGGGAGAGGGGCGATCAGGTTTTTGGGGAGCGCACTCGCGCGACTGCTGGCTTCGAGTTCTTCCCCAACGACGACTTCTTCCCCGACATCGCAACCTCTTCCTCGACAACATGGGCGACACCGGGGCCGCTGCTGCCACTGCCGCTGCAACGTATGTCCTCTTGATCTTCTTGTTTGATATGCTGCTAGAGTTCCTGCTTGTGGTAGTTACTCTAGATTCGTTCGGCTTGTCTACGTTTTTAGTAGATCGCATGATTAGTTTAATTCTGGTTATTCTAGTCATATCATGTTTACTATTTTCGCGGATTAAATCTACTGCTACATTGCTTATATATTCAACATTCTCTACTACTGTATATAATATGGATAAAGGTGACGATGATGGTACGTCGGGCAGTTTTATATTTTAGTCCCTCCAAAAGTTACACCTCAACCCACAATCCTACTTACCGCCTCGCTTCTTCCCCGAAACGAAAAACAATTCCACGAACAACGGCCGGCGTTGGGTCGATCAGATCACCTCGCTTCTTCCCCGAACGAACGAAAAACAATTCCACGAACAGCGGCCAGCGTTGGGTCGATCAGATCGCCTCGCTTCTTTCCCGAACGAACGAAAAACAATTCCACGAACAGCGGCCGGTGTTGGGTCGATCAGATCAGCCGGTCGGCGGTGACTGGGTCAGTAGGACTAGGCGGTCCTGTGCACGGAGAGGTCGTGGAGCATGCCGCGGTACAGCGCCTCCCGGTTTTCCGGCATCCGGTGGTCCGCCCCCATGGCCGTCGTTGCGTTTACCCTGCACGTCGACTCGGCCGCCGGCGGGAGCGACCTGGCCGGGGGCGTGACGCCCTGATTGTCCAGGGCGCCCTCCGCGAAGCGCACCCTCTTCTCCCCCCCCCCCCTTCCGCCGCGGCTTGCTCCCGCGCGGTCGCTTCTCTGTTACGTACCCCGAACAAACCAAGAAAGCTTCTCCGTCAGAAAGAATCCGTGCGAGCTACAACCAGCAATACGATCTGACAGCTGCCCACGGAGACGGATCAGGATTGACTCAGCTCGAGCTAGCGTCTTCAAGACCATTTTTTTTTGTATTTGTCTACAGGATTTCCGTCGCTGCTAAACACAGAAGGCAAGGCGACAGAAGCTGAGATGAGCTGAGCTGATCATAGATTATAGGTACATGTGAAAATACTTGACAATTTTTTTAATTTTAGTTTATGTGTCGTTTTCAAGGGTGGGCGCTTCAGACGAATACCTGCTTTTGTTGACAAGAGTTTTCTCCCTGCTGACAGCGTGCCTGCATTGGATGCAGATGGACTGTCGAGATATCTGACGGCGAATTATTTTTCAACTTTTTGACGTTTCCCGCTGGGATTGAGCTGAAGAAGAGGCGGAGATAGGGGAGCTGGCAAAGGGACGTTGGGGGCGGGCGGATCTTGAGCGGAGATGCAGTACGACGCCTAGCGGCGGCGTTGAGGAGGCAGCGATAGATCGGAGCTAGTCGGCCGGGGGCGTGCGTGTGGGAGAGGCGACTAGCGGCGGCACCCCGCTGGTAGTTGACGGCGGCGGATTTATTTCCGTATGTTCTACCGCTGGCGATGGTGGGCTTGGTGGGTACGCCATATACGCCACATAACTTAAGTGGTTATTCACATACTACATAGTATAATAGTATAAGGCGGAGAGAAATTAGGCTCTCACAGCGAGCCAGCCCGATGCGGCACTGTTTTACTGTGCCCCGCTACAGTGTAACAGTGCCGTGGGAGGACCTGTTTGCAATTTCTCATAAGCCCATGATCTTTTTTGTAAAAATTCCCCGCATAACAGTGTTCGCGAGGACCTATTTGCAATTCCACGAAAAACCAGGGACTTTCTTCAAAAAATACCCACACATCTCCTCCCGTGTTCTTCTTCTTCCCCTAGGCGGAGCCCTAGCCGGACGGCCTCTGCCGCGGCGCCGCGTCTCCGGCCTTCCCAGGGTGAATCGAAGAAGCGAAAAGCTCCGCCGTCCTCCACTCTTCCTCACCATGGATTTTCATGAGCCGGGTGTCCTGAATCGAGCGAATCGCACGTTTTCCCGCAGGTCCGGCCACCGGGTTTGGAGCAGATTTCTGGCGCCGTCGGCGACCATTAGTAGGCGGCGCCGCCACCTTTCGACAGCGTGCGTCCGCGCGCGTTGAACGCACTAACTCGCGCGATTCCTCCCGCCCTCCCGCGCTCAAATCGACGAGCCCGTCTTCAACATCAACAGCGCCGTGCTTCCATTGCTGACGTCAGCAATGACGTCACGGTGGGACCGGCCTGTCAGGTTTAATTTTTTTTTTACAAATGATTTTGGAAATTAATAAAACTCTGGCATGTGGGACCATTCTATTTAAAATAAATCAAAAATGGTTAATATTGTAAAACCAATAAATTTTTATCTGTTTACCATAAAAATATGTTCAATATATCAAAAAAAATGTTCAAAAAAATTAAATCCAATCGGTTTATGTCAAAATTAATATATGTTCAAACAATTCAAATTGGTAGATATTTGCAAACATCCTAAACACATTTTTTCTAATTATGGAGTCTATCTAAACAATTTAAAAAATACTATATCAAAATGCTCATCAAAAGAAATGCTACAATGATTAATGCTAAAAAACAATAATTTTAAATCTGTTTACCAAAAAAATATATTGGATACATCAAAATGTCCATAAAACTAAATCTAACCAATTTATGTCGAAATTAATACATTTTTGAACAATTCAATTTATTAGATATTTAGAAATGTTCTAAACATAATTTCTCTAATTAAACTTTGGAAATTCATAACTAATTAATTTAAAATCAAAAAAATGTAATTGATGTATCAAAATGTGCATAAAAATGTAATCTGTCAATTTATATCAATTTCATACATGTTTACCAAATTTTAACTATGTTTATTTAAATTTCTGTATATCAAAAAGTATACAGACATCAATAATTTTTTAATATAATGAACAATGATTTTTTTTCCCGACTGGTCAGAATAATGCAAACAATATATCAAAATCTTTAAATTTAACGAATTTTCATGCATTTTACACAAATATTACACTAAAAAACCATTGTGTACACTTTGTTTTTATTTATTTCGCAAAGATTCATGTTTTTATGTTCTACCCTTCTACTTCTTTCTAGTAATTAAATGCATTTTTGTTGTCGCATGTTGATTTGCTTCCAACATAATTTAACTTCTACCAAAAATATCACTACTCTTTCTCACGCCGCGCCACATTTACCTAGTTTAATCTTATTTTGGCGGCGGGCGTAAACAGGACCAGTGGACGCCGCTGTCACTTACAACCTGGTTCATGTCACATGCAGATTGAGCATTTTAACATGTGCATATGGGATTTAGGATCTCGTAAAGTGCAACTTCATTATACTTTCACTCAAACCATGACTCTGAATCTATTTCCCACTTAAATTTGCATACCATGTTACGACATACTATGGGATGTAGACGCACCTATTGGCAACATAGTGATCTTACTCTTACCATATTTGGATGAACCTAGAGTTATTCGATTTCATAAAATGATCAATAAATTGTTTCATAAACCCGTGGCAATAAATCATTAAATTGTTTCATGCCCGTTGCAACGCACGGGCATTTTGCTAGTATTACTTAATATGTTTAAGAATTACACCTGGATTCTGTATAACATGTATGCACACAGCCGCATAGCCAAACACATTTGCAATGGAGTTGGGTGGATACAAAAGTTACATGCTGAATATATAGGCAGGCACACACGCACTTGGGTGCCAACACACTCAGAGCAACTCTAACAGATACTGTATAAGCCCCCAACCTGGAAAATAACCGTTTTTTTCCGGTTCCGGGCAAAAATTCGTCTAGAACAGATACCTTACTTGGTACCGTATCCGAAAATTTTATCCGGGAAGCAGGATATTTCTCCCTCGGTACGGAACCAGTTCGGTTTTAGAGAGAAATTTCTGTGTAAACTGGAACGCCACATGACGGTTCGTGGGAAGGAAGTTTCAGCCTAACCGTCACCGGACCTGCCCCCAACTCGCCGGAATCCAGCAAATATCTACCGTGGTGTTCCGATTCCGGCCAAATCCCCTCTAATTTCTGCTAGATCGGCCCCATCCCAACCGATTTCGGCCATTTCCAAGCGTTTCCGGCCGATTCCGATGAGACTAGGCGGAGATCGACGGCGGCCTCCGTGGACGAGCTGGCGGAGGCGAGACCAGCAACTCGTCGACGAGCTTCCTGCTAGCGTGCGTGCACGGAGCTGGCTGGTGGCATACGCATGCACGCTAGCTAAGCTAGCAGCAAAGCAGCTCAAACCATTGGCTCGTGAGCACGCCGGACTTGCGCGGCCAGCGGACGCGGACTTGCGTGGCAAGCCGTCCATGGCGCGAGCGCGGTCAGGCACGGCCGCAGCGAGGAGTGGGAGCAGATGCGGGTCGGCGAGAGCAGGGGCGTGTGGGGGCGGCGGGAGGAGCGGAGGTGCGGGCGCGGTGGGAGGAGGTTGGAGGAAGAGGAAGGAGAAAAGTCCAATTTAGGGGAAAACTAGTGGCCCGATGTTGAAGGACGTTTTTAGGTACAGTTTTTGTGTATCTGGTCTGCGAGGATGCTTGTTGTACCGGAAAAACGTTGAGAACATACAATTTTTTGTGTATCTGGTCTGCGAGGATGCTTGTTGTACCGGAAAAACGTTGAGAACATGTTTTCTGTTCAACCGGATACCAGTTTTCCGATATGAGAATATAGGGTATCTGGTAGAGTTCCTCTAACTCCACCATGTACTCACGCACACACCACAATGGCATTTAACCAGGCCAAACACACGCACATACCTATGCATCGGCTAACTAACATCTCCATGCACTAACTAACTAGCTACACCCTCCATATCAAAATATAAGATGTTTTAGCATATTTAGAGCCAAATGTATCTAGACATGTCCATGTGCAAGATTCATGTGAACACGGCATTTCACCTTGCACATGGACATGAATCTTGCACATGGACATGTCTAGATACATGTGGGTCCAAAAATATTAAAACATCTTATATTTTGATACGGAGGGAGTACATAACAACCGAATCTCTCGGCTAACACACATGCATGACGACTTGCAGGATCACCCGACACGTGGCAACACGGCATTTCACCTTGCACACCGACTCGCACGGCAGCTCGGCATCTAGCCAGCATGCTCTTTAGCCAGGGGCGTACCCACACGTTATACTACCATGGTGCACAGTGTTAGGTTGATCTCCTCTCCCGTATGACCCAACGGTCACACCGGACCCTTGACCTCGCCCTGATCGGGGGCGTCCAACCGCATTAAGGTTGGTGGGCCCCTGTGACCCGCGCTGCATAAAGGGTGGGGGGTCGGTAGCACTGATTACGAGGTTCACCTGTGCGCCACCGCCCCACCAACATCCCCTACCGATCGAGGGTCAGCGCGGTGCTCACGGGAAGCACCACCGACGCCACTGCCTACTCTCTGTCACCATCGCCGTCCTCCACCATGGCCAGCGGCTCCACCACATCGGGACAAGGAGAAGGTACAATTCCCTCTCCAATCCTATGGTTCTACACGGTATGATCTAGACTAGGTGATCCTACGGGGCCAACATTGGTATCAGAGCCATCCTAGGGTTCTAGATCTCTTCGGTAGAAAAGAAATTCAAAGATGCAAATCGAAAAGAAATCCCCACCCGAAAAGATCCCCATCCCCGAAGAACCCTAATGCCAGATCCAATGAAAAGAGGCAAAGGGCAAAGAAAAGGACTCACCAGAGGCCCTCGGGCTCGCCGGCAAAGTGCGCCGCCGTCTCGGCCGCGCCATCCCTCTCGATCCGACGCGCATCGGCAAGCCGAGGCGTCGGGAGAAGGAATCAACCCCTCGGGGCAAAGGCAAAGGGCACAGTGGCCTCTCCGCTCGACGGCGGCGCGCCCACCGCAAGGGGGAACGCGCGACCGGCAAGAGGGAGACCACCGAGCCATCTCCTCGCGTGCATCTTCTCCGGTGCAGGGGAAATGAATAGAAAAGATGGGGGAGGGGAAGAGGAGCTGGAGGGGCGTGCCGCGGTGGCGGTCGTCGTCTCCGTCCATGGTCACCGTCTCCGGCGACGGCGACGGCGCAGAGAGCTGCGGGTGAGGAGAGGCGCGCGGGGGGGAAATGAAGCTAGGGTTTCCCCTCCCGCGGCCGACCCGGCCTTTTTGTTCGGGCGAAAATGACGCGGCGCCGTTGAATCCACGATGGATGGCTAGGATTGAAACCCTAGCGCCTCCACGGGCCAACGGGTCGAAAGGATAGAGGCCATGGGCCGCTGGGCTGTTTTGTGTGCCGCTAGCGCGCGGCGCGTAAGACGACGGGCTGTGGGCCGAAAGTGGAGAGCCGTAGGCCGGGCCACACAGGCTTTTTTTTTTCCAGGAAATTCGGCCGCCACAGTTTTTGTTTTTTCCAGAAGCATATAGTATATGTTTTTTGTTCAGATTTTGGGCAAATTTTCAACTAGTTTTCCCATTCAAAATTATCCAACGAAAATTTTGTTTAGGAAACAGAAAAGTAAAAGAATTGTTTCTGAAAATTATAAAGTTCATGAATTTTTGTATTCATGTTTTCCGCTGCAAATAGAGAAATGTGCTCCTTTAAATTTAAAAGATCAAAAGAATTAAAAGTGAGAATTAAAATTTAAGAGGAGCATGTTAAAGTGATTATTGCAAAGTTTATGATTCTGTTAAAGTTTTCATTGCAAAATTTGTTTAGAGATAAAAAGAAAAGACATACAGATTTCACTGTGAATTTGTTTAGATCTTTAATTAAATTCTCTAGGAAAATTTTAATTAAAGGACAGAAAAGTCTTCTAAAGACAAAGAATTTGCTAAAAGATGATCTCTTTTCAAATTTAATGAATTTTGTATAGAGAACAGACCAGAACAGTGCTATGTTTATGAAATACAGAGAATATTTTACAGCTTCTATTGTAAGTAAAGGAACTCTCCTCTAATTAAATTGGAACCAACGGAAAAATTTAAATAGAGAGGAGAAAAAAAAAGAGAAATACTTGTTTAACAGATTAATTATGGTATTGTTATTTTCTGACCAACGTTGATGATAGCAGTACTATAATTATATGAGTTCTATAGTCAAAGGGCTAGATCTCTGATAATTTTGCATCAAAGTGATCAATTTTCAGAGAAAAGATAAAAGATCAAGAAATGCTCTTGAACTATAGAAATATGTACATTTCATGTTTCCGCTGCAATAGAATTGATGATAATGTTATTTTCTGAACATAGTTCTTTATTGCAATAGAAATATTATCATCATATTGTTTATAAATTTTGTGCATTGATTCTATTTCTGTCCAACGATGATGTAGAATTGGTGTAGAAAGATGATGTTTCATTCTAATTCTGCCCAACGGTGATTTAGAATATAGAAGAAAGTTTTAAAGATTTTAATGTGCATATCTTTAACCAGACCAACGTAGGGTTATTTTTATGCTCATTATTGTTTATTATTATTGAATGTTTTCTCAGACAAAGATTCTCTTGTTTTCATTCGTGAAAGCAAAAGGATGGGTACTTGTGACCCGAAAGATGACCAAGAAAGGTCATAAAGTGAGAGAGTTTGTTCTCTCTAAAAAAATGACTGCAAAAGAAAAAGAATTCTTGGATGTTAATCCAAGAATACAAATAGATCATCGAGAGTCTTGTTTGACAAATGTCTTTCATGTACTCTCCATGTAGAAAACAAATAGATCATTCCGAGTTTTTGTTTAACGAATTTCTTTCATGTACTCTATGTGAAGAAATTTTTTAAACAAGCAACATGAATGCTTAATTTGACTAACGTTGGATTAAGCATGTGTATAAAAGAGTATTCAGATTTATTTCTGAATTTGATGATTCAATATGCAGTCTAAAGAGCCAATTGTGGCATCTATGTCTCTTGAATACCCGCATGACGGGAAAAGACGATAATAATACCCACGTGGTAGGAAAAATCTGGGAAAATACCTGCATGGCGGGAGAAAATTTTGACAAAGGACTTATCCTGTATGATAGGAGAAAGATGTGACGACTCATGTGTTTTTATATCGATTGCACATTTTATGTGTCATAGTTATAAAACACTTAATGAGTCAAAAGAGAATAAAGTTACAAATGAACCTCAAGTTAAGAATGGTATGCAAGTGTGACTTGCAAAAAGTATCATTGAGAAAGAACTCTTGTGAGTTTTTGAAAAGGGAATAAGGAAAAAGTACTCCCATACATTAAAAAGACAACTTCATTTTGAATAAAGCAGATAATCAAAGTTTCGAAATTGTGGCAAAAGGTTCTTGCCACATTTCGAGGGGGAGATAGAGAGTATTACAGAATAGACTCCCCTAAGTGATCTATGATGAATTATAGAGAGTATTACAGAATAGACTCCCCTAAGTGATCTATGATGAATTGTGATCGTCGTACACCCCAGACGATCACAATTATGATACCCCTAAAGTAAAAATATAGATGTATTCTTGGATATTTTACAGCTCCGAAAGGAGACTAAGGACGGTACTCAAAGTGCCATAAAGAAGACAGATTAACAGGTTAACAGAATAAACCCAAATAAAAGGATTAAGGATACACCATTTTGGAGAAAATGGAGTAATCTGGGGAGCATGGTATGAACATACCTAAGGCTCGAATAGATTTTATCTGGGGGAGATTGTTGCTTTATAATAGAGATGAACAAGTAAATATGGATCTTGTGATTTAGGTCCTTGTAAGAGCTATTGCCTTTTGGCGATAGAAGACTACAGAATTAATTGCCTCTAGGCAATGACAGAGGAACAACATCCCCATATGAGAAAAACAGATGACTATAAAGTCTATATCAGAGAAATTTAAATGAAGGTTGATCCCACCTCATTTACAGAAATTATAAGAAGCGCTCAATCAATTTTGACTAGTGTCTACTTGTCTTAATGATTAGAGACTATGTGAATCCCGACGATGTTTGGGACTCATAAGTAATTTCCAATGGAGCCAAAACAGTAGGCTATAAAGGGTCTACAACACCAATGTGACTCCAAAGGAAATATGTAAAAAGCAATTTTAAATCGAAAGATTTGCGCTAAGAGAATAAACAAATTATAATGAGTGCTAATGGCACATAATGATCTGAGTTACATCAGATGAAAGTAAAGATCACAAGGGATCTTATGGACTAGAGCAAGTCTCTAGAATCAAAAGTTATTTTGGGTTAAAGAAAATGAGAGGACAATCGCATTTGTGCAAACTTATAGAATGGGAAATTTATTTCCTAATCCCGTGTATGTGGATGATATCCTACTTGCTAGTGGTGATGTCAATCTACTACCGGCAGAGAAAAGAAGTTCTTGTCCTCAAAAGAGTATTCTTGGTAGAGTGTCTCTCGTTATAAGTATCGAGATTTACTGAGAAAAGAAGAAAAGGGGTATTAGAAATATCACATGGACATGCTGAGAAGAAGTCTCTATAGCATGCATGTCGAGAAAACCTACGCCTGTTCTTATTGACAAGGGTAATGGAATTGGGAACTTTAGTATTCCAAGAGATAACATAGAACGGATCAAATGGATATGGTACCATGTGCTTCCGCTGTTGGTTGCTCAATATTACCCTGACAATTCATGTATCCGGGTTGTTTTGGCAATGTCCAATCCAGATATAGATCACTGGAATGGAATAAAAGATATTGGCCTCATGCTAAAAGAAACAAGTGCTCTCAAAAGGTTGTGAATACAAAGATAGATCTATAAGAGTGCTCTCAAAAGGTTGTGAGTACTCTGAAAGAATTTGTGAAATGTATAGCGAAATCCACAATTGTCGCTAAATTTTCACATTTGGAGTTTTTGTGTGGAAAATCTCCAAAGAATTAAAGTTTTGACATCAATGTGATGTAAAGATATGTTATAGCATCATATGAGGCTGAGGGATAGGCAAAATGGTTAAGAAACCTGTACCCGGAATTGATAATGGTTGACAACAGCAATAACCATTAAGTAATTCACTCCTAAGACAACGAGTCAAGTGTGGTGCCAAACACATTGACACAGAGTTATACGTTGTAAAGGAGAAAGTCCGGAATTATGTTGAAATGCTTGGAGTATAAGAGAAATAGATAAAAGAAACACACAAGTGTTTGCAGATCTGCTAATTAAAGGCTTACCGCCCAGTGTGTTTTGGAGAACACATAGTCGACATGGGTTTATGGTATAGTCTATATGATTTCCGGACAATAAAGAGGCCCAAAAGTAATAGGATTTGTTTCAAAACAGATACGTATATTGTAGCTGTTTGATTCTATCGGCAATTGAGCTGTGACGATAAAACATGCTCTATGTACTGATCCGTGGTGAAACGAGTAAAATACAAAGTATAAAGTTAAAAGTAAAAGTTGAGATCAAGGGGAGAATGTTAGGTTGATCTCCTCTCCCGTGTGACCCAACGGTCACACCGGACCCTTGACCTCGCCCTGATCGGGGGCGTCCAACCGCATTAAGGTTGGTGGGCCCCTGTGACCCGCGCTGCATAAAGGGTGGGGGGGTCGGTAGCACTGATTACGAGGTTCACCTGTGCGCCACCGCCCCACCAACATCCCCTACCGATCGAGGGTCAGCGCGGTGCTCACGGGAAGCACCACCGACGCCACTGCCTACTTGTGGGGACCCCGGACTAGCTGTCCGAAATACCCGATTATGCTTAACACAACGATCCCGTGATCAGTCTGTCGTTGCACATAATCCGAATTGAATACCAAAGTTTACATCCATTACAGTACCGAATAAAAGTCTTACATAAATGGTCATTTAGACCAAGTTCTTACATAGGTGCCTTCATGGGCCAAACCAAATATATATATCAGCGGAAGCTACGGCGCAATCGACATCATATTCTAACGACGACGACCCGACAGGCAGCTGACTTGTGGAGATCCTTAGTTGGCGTAGAAGTCGCCATATTCCTGCTCTGCGTAGTGTTCCTCCTCGTAGTCTGGCTAGGACAATAGCCAGGGACGAAACCAATATGAGTACATTTGAATGTACTCGCAAACTATCCCAACATGAGTATGCACCAGTTTTATTTTAGTTGACAACTTTTCTATTTAAAACATCTCTATATCTTTATTGAAAAAGGTAAGAAGAGCTTTATAACTATCTTTAAAGAAGTCACCTTTTTCATCTGTTTTTCCAAAACTTCTCCTTTTCCGACCATAGCCCGTCATGGTCCACTTTCATCCACCACCTCATACCGATCCGTTGGTATAGGTGTAGGAAACATTCTCCACTCCATTTTTCTTTAAAAACTCAAAGCCTTTTTAAAACTTGCACAAGGTCTTAGGACAGTCTCCCAATTGTCCATATCCGAGGACTCGGCTATTCGAATAGTTTTTAACACTCTGCAGAGGTAGCACGCTTTTAACCCACATCCATCCGGTAACTCATCGTGTCTGCCACGTCTCGCCATACCAGGTGTATGCGAAGTAAGCCGCCGGCCATAGCCTCTTATTTGCTCATGCTAGTATAGGATCCTTCCCATATGACACTTTCCATCGACACCCAGTCCGGTTTCCCGTCAGAAACCCTAAGTGTGAGGACTCATAGTTTTGTCCGGCGGTTTATGGTGGAACCTTCTATCCTCCCCACCAACTTGTGTGAGGACCCGGGTCAGGGGGTAGATCCTCGGACCATCCCCTCATGCATAACGGAGTCATCTCCGTCGATGAGGTATCCCATACTAATAAGAGCAAACTACATGACTACGCCTTTTCCCATATGTGGTAAATGTGGTCGCACAGGGTAGGATTGGTTTCCATAGTACTAGGACACTGTGCATTTTTCACAAACATCACCATTTTTCAACCTTTCCAACAACACCGACATCTCGTTTCCATAAACTCACAAGACATTTCAAAGGAGTTTTGAATAAACAACATTGTTTTCCCATCCTAAAGTTTTATATAAACTACGACATAGGGTGGCAAAATAATATCCATATATTTTTGAAATGGGTTTTGTAAATCTTGCTTTGAGAGTAAACATATTATGAAAGTAGATGCATATGTTGGTAGTGCAAGCTCAGAGAATAGCTTGCCTTGCTTGGCAAAGTGATCTTGCTCTTGTTCTTCAAATTCAGCAAACTCTCCTTCCTCGATATATCCGACAACGTTCTCGTCTAATTAACAAACAAACAATACAAACAATCACTAAGCTATACAAGCAATCACCTCAACACAACCATCATTAACATCACAATTGGCTACTGCACACATCAAACTACACAATTTGGTTTTTAAATAAATTGAATTAAACATTATTTAATTAAGTCCAAATTATGGCAGAAACTAGTTATTCATGTTTAATTCCACAACTTGAGTTCTGTTGGTCACAAAAATACAAATTAAAATTCTATGGAAAGCCACTGATGTGTAGAGTACAACCCAATTTGAATTGGACCATTTGGAGTTACCAAACTCCCTACACATTGGATTGAATCCAGTAGCTTAATATTCAAGTTTTAGCTACCATTTAAATTCTGTTGTTCCAAAAATTAAACCCTTTTAGGGGTAACTAAACATGGCTATATGTGAGCTAACAAAATTGGTCCTAACTCATTTGGATCAACCAATAAACATATTTGTCTGTTTTAGTCCAGAAGGGTTTATCTTAAAGTCAACAATTAATATTGCTTAATTAATTCTACCAAAATTAGGGGAGCTAACACAAGGCAGTACTAAGCTAGCAAAATTGGTTTGGAATTATTTGGACTAGCAGAGTATCAGAAACAAACAAGTTTAGATTTTAAACCTTCTGTGGCATTTTCAATAATACTTTTTAATTATTTAATTAAATGACATGAGACCAATTGTGTTGGTTAAACAATTTCATAAGCTTTCCAGAACAGTTGAGTTTGATTTATTTGGATTCCTAAATCTCGAGATATTGAATTTCAAAGTTGATGCCAGTACTGTTTTTCCAGAGAAAAAGAAATAGAAATTCCCTCTCTTCTGGATAATGTTGAGATTTCTGACTAGTGGGGCCTACTGGTCAGTGACTCAGCGTGGACGTGGATTTGATTAAAATACTGACGGGTGGGGTCAGGCCGTCAGTGGCTCAACTACAGCGAAGCGTTACGCGGCCGTTGGATCTGGATCCAACGGTCCAAGATCAAAGGCAACGGCGGCGACCAAAAACTGGCGGCGCCGCCGCGCCGGCGGCACGGTGATGATCGGAGACTCACCTAGAGGGCTCGGAAGATCGCGGAGACGACGCAGATCGACGGCGGAGGCTCGGGGAAGGCGATGGTGCGAGCTGTGCTTGCTGGGGAAGGCTGGTTCGTCGGCGGTGAGGTCGCGCACTTCGTCGGCGTCGGGCAGCAACTTCGGCGGAGCGTCGGGGTCGCGTCCGTGCACTAAAAAGAGGGAAAAAGCTCTCTGGTGAGTGCGGTGTCCACAAGGAAGAGCGTAGAGGGGTCAGAGGGAAGAATGGGGAGGTGTGGCGAGGCGGTGGTGCTCGACCTCAACGGCGGCGTCGGGCACGGCCGTGCACTGCCCTCTGGCGGTGCACAGAGCAAATTGGAGCGAGGGAAAGCTTGGGAGGGAGGTGTGGTGTTCCAGTGAGGTCTCAGGGTGCTTTTATAGGCTCGGGGCGGTCCACGATGGTCGGGGTCTACGGCGGCGGCCATGGCGCGTCCACGGCGACCGATTCCTCGATTACGTGGCGAGGGTGCAGGGGCTCGTGGCGGCTTGGTGCTTAACGGGGTCCGGCAAGGTTCTAGAAGCGTCTAGAGGAGCTGGGCGTGTCGAGGCGCAGAGACGGGGGCCAATTTGCTCGGCGCCGTCCAAGTCCTCCACGGCGGCCGTCGGGGAACCGCGGCGTAACTGCGATGGGAGAGGTGCCCGTTTTTCTTCCCTGCGGTGCAGAGAGGTGCAGAGGCTCGGGGGCGAGGGAGAGCGCGGCCAGGGGGGTCCTGGCGGCGAAGAAAACGGCGACGACGGTGAAGGCGACACGGCGATGGTCATCGGGGCTGAGGTCGATGACCATTTTGCAGAAAACCCCTTCCTCCCTCTTTTCTTTTATTTTTCAGTTTTATTTCAATATCCAGAAGCTTTTCCTGGATTTATTTGAGGTACTTAAGTATTTTAGAAAATTCTGCCAATATTTGTGGGGCCTCCCCATAACATGTAGAAGCTCCACAAAAATTGGCATTGCCAAATAAAATGTTTGGCAACATTTTCTTTCATAGTACTTGTTTAAGGTAATTTGATTTATTTCTATTTGTTTTTATTTTAGAATTTCAAAACTAGTTCAAAAATAATATTTGAGGGGGAAAGTGGTAGGAACAAAATGGGGAGTGTTGACATTACATCTCCACTGACTTTGGTTTGAAAATAATTGAGTTGGTCACTTGGAGATTTTTATGTGACAACTTGTCACTTTTTTTATCTTGCTTTGATTTTATATTTTGTTTTCTTTCTTCTTACTAGTGTTCACTAGTGCAAACACCCATACAAACAGCAAGAACAACAACACAAGTAAGAAGAAGCAATTAACAGACAATAAACAACAAAAGTTTTTGTTGGTTCCCATTTTTGGAATAAAATTCTGGATAATAATTTTGGGATGTTACAATCCTTCCCCCCTTAAAATAAATCTCGTCCCGAGATTTGCTAGGCTTAGGTTTTAAGGAGGTCTGGGAATTCGCTTCTAAGATAATCTTCGCGTTCCCAAGTTGCTTCTTCTTCAGAGTGGTTAGTCCACTGGACTTTGTAAAACTTGATCGCACGTCTTCGGGTAACACGAACATCTTCTTCGAGAATTTTGAGGGGTCTCTCACGATAAGTCAGGTCTTGGTTCAGGTCGATGGAGAGGTGGTCGATGTTTTTGAAAACATCAGGCTGGTCAGGAACTTCAAGACACTTCCGGAGCAAGGAAATGTGGAAGACATCATGATAATCTCCTAACTCCTGGGGTAACTCCAGCTGATAGGATACTTCTCCTCGACGAGCAATGACCTTGAAGGGTCCAATATACCTTGGTGCTAACTTTCCTTTGACATGGAAACGCTGCATTCCCTTGAGGGGTGTCACTCGGAGATACACATAATCTCCGATACTGAAAGTGAGATCACGGCGCTTGGTGTCAGCATAACTCTTCTGACGGGATTGGGCAGTTTTGAGACGTTCACGAATAAGCTGAACTTGCTCTTCAGCTTCTCGGAGGGTATCTGGTCCGAACAATTTGCTCTCTCCGGTATCGGACCAATTCAGGGGTGTACGACACTTCTTGCCGTAAAGGGCTTCAAAAGGGGCCATTTGCAGACTAGACTGATAACTGTTGTTGTACGAGAACTCTGCAAACGGAAGACAATCTTCCCACTTGGAACCATAGGATAGAACACATGCGCGAAGCATGTCCTCTAATATCTGGTTCACTCGCTCAGTCTGGCCATCGGTCTGGGGATGATAAGCTGTGCTAAAGGCTAACTTGGTTCCGAGGGCTCATGAAGGGATTTCCAGAATCTTGAGGTGAATTGCGTGCCTCTATCAGATACAATCTTCTTAGGCACACCATGCAGGCTCACTATTCTGGAAATATACAGGTCTGCTAACTGAGCTCCGGTATGAGTGGTCTTGACAGGAACAAAGTGGGCAACCTTGGTCAGTCGATCAACGATGACCCAGATGAATCATGGCCTCGGTTGGATCTTGGAAGTCCGGTAATAAAATCCATTCCAATCTCATCCCACTTCCACTCGGGAATTTTCAAAGGTTGAAGCAATCCAGCGGGTCGCTGATGTTCAGCCTTGACTCGCTGACAGATATCACACTTGGCTACGAATGAACCAATCTCTCGCTTCATTCCATGCCACCAAAATCTTTCTCGAAGGTCTTGGTACATTTTGGTTCCGCCGGGGTGGATTGAATAAGGGGTCTCATGGGCCTCCTTCAGGATTAACTCCTTAAGTTCCGTGACATTGGGCACACAGATACGGTTATTGAATTTCAGCACTCCTTCAGCATCTTCGGTAAAACCGGGTGCTTTGCCGAGGGAAATTTTCTTCCTAATTCCCTCTATACTTTCATGACCTTTCTGGGCTTCTTTGATTTGATCCACCAGGGTTGGGGTTAGCTCTAGATTGGCGAGATAACCATGGCTAACAAGCTCTAGTCCAAAATCTTGGAAGTCTTTGAACAAGGCTGGCTGTTCGGCTTGGATCAGGGCATTCAGGGTGCAAGGTTTGCGACTAAGGGCATCGGCAACTACATTAGCCTTTCCGGGGTGATAATGGATTTCAATATCATAATCCTTGATTAATTCCATCCATCTCCTCTGTCGCAGGTTCAGATCTTTCTGAGTGAAAATATACTTCAAGCTTTTGTGATCTGTATAGACCTCGCAGCGATGTCCCGCAAGATAGGGACGCCACTTCTTAAGAGCAAAGACTACAGCAGCTAACTCCAAGTCATGGGTTGGGTAATTCTCTTCATGCGGTCGCAACTGCCGGGACAGGTACGACACAACTTTGCCTTCTTGCATCAGAACGCAACCAAGTCCGAGGCGTGATGCATCGCAATACACGTCGAAACTCTGGGTGACGTCTGGCATGATCAGGATTGGGGCTGAGGTTAGTTCTTCTTCAGTTCTTGGAAACTATCCTCACACTTCTGAGTCCATTCAAATTTCTTGTCCTTCTTCAACAGTTGGGTCAGAGGTTTGGCTATACTGGAAAATCCTTCGACGAACTTGCGGTAATAACCGGCAAGTCCGAGAAAGCTTCGGATTTCAAAAACATTGGTTGGGGATAACCAGTCAAGAATGGCTTGTATCTTCTCAGGGTCAACAGAAATTCCTCCAGCGGATACAATATGTCCAAGAAATGCCACTTCACTGAGCCAAAACTCACACTTGCTAAGTTTGGCATACAGTTGGTGCTCTTGGAGGGTCTCCAAAACTAGACGCAGGTGTTCAGCATGCTCTTCTTCGGTCTTGGAATAAATAAGGATGTCATCAAGGAAAACTACCACGAACTTGTCGAGGTACTCCATGAAAATCTTGTTCATGAGATTCATGAAATAGGCTGGGGCATTGGTCAGACCAAAAGACATCACGGTGTATTCAAACAACCCGTAACGAGTGGTGAAGGCGGTCTTGGGAATATCTGTCTCTCTGATCTTCAACTGATGGTAACCTGTCCGAAGATCGATCTTTGAAAAGACTCGGGCTCCGTTCATTTGATCGAACAGATCCTCGATCTTGGGAAGAGGGTACTTTTTTTAATGGTCACGTCATTCAGCTTGCGATAATCCACACACAGGCGTGTGGTACCGTCTCTCTTGTCCACAAAAATAATGGGTGATCCCCATGGTGAAGCGCTTGGGCGGACAAGACCTTTGCTTAGCATATCAGCCAACTGTTTCTTCAACTCAACCAGTTCTTCCGGATTCATCCGATAAGGCTTTTGGGATATGGGGGATGTTCCTGGATAAGCTCAATTATGAACTCAATATCCCTATCTGGCGGCATACCAGGCAATTCTTCTGGGAAAACATCCTTGAACAGATGAACAACACGGATCTCATCTAGGGCGGGTCGAGCTATGCTCTCATGGCAGCCTGGGTGAGGTTGACTAGTTTTAGACACATACTCCACTTCTACTTCTTTGTCGGTGGTGATGGATACAGCTCTTCTGGCACAGTCAATCCGACCATGGTACTTGGCTAACCAATTCATACCGAGTATAACATCGATGCCTTGGGTTCCCAGAACAATTAAGTTTACTGGAAACTTTCTCCTTTGATCTCAAGGGGTACATC